>JAOTRH010119206.1:0-14879 GCA_034768845.1 Heliamphora exappendiculata
GTAGAACAGGGGCTGTCGGCGCTGTAATGGAGTAGAAAAGTGTCTGTCGGCACTGGTGGTGGCTGGAACAAGATCTGTCGGCGCTGGTGGTGGCTGGAACAGGGTCTGTTGGTGGCTTAGGGTTAGGTTTAGGAGTTCATGAGGCTGGTTGATGGTGGCTGGTGGCTGAAAGGAGGCTAAGGTTTCGTGGAGGCTAGGGTTTCATGGTGGCTCTGATACCATGATATGAGAAAGAGAATAATAGAAAGTCGTACCCAAAA
Organism: Heliamphora exappendiculata; assembly: GCA_034768845.1. Taxonomy (NCBI): domain Eukaryota; kingdom Viridiplantae; phylum Streptophyta; class Magnoliopsida; order Ericales; family Sarraceniaceae; genus Heliamphora; species Heliamphora exappendiculata. Next base: position 261 of record JAOTRH010119206.1, read on the forward strand.
GGATAGGCAAGACTCTTATTTATAATAAAGTTAGGTAACGCCACTGCATCCATACACGCACACACACTAGATTATTATATATATAATAATAATACCAATACAATATATATCTAACACCGCCATCGGAATTTTACCACCAAGGACCTGAGATGGGAGACGGTTAATTAAGTAGTAAGCAGTTAACACGGCATGTCTCCAGAATTGCTTAGGCACGTGCATTTGAAACAAGAGAGCACGAGCAGTCTCTATAATATGACGGTTTGTGTGCTCAGCAACACCATTCTACTGTGGGGTAGCTGGGCAAGACGTCTGATGAACAATACCATTAGTAGATAGAAAAGTTTTCAGCTGGGTGGAGAGATACTCGCCACCATTATCACTACGCAAACATTTAACCTGAGCCTGAAATTGGGTTTTTACTTCCATACAAAATGAGAAAAAAATAGATAGCTACTTCATATTTATGCCGCATAAGATATAAGAAAGTCACACGAAAATAATCATCCACAAATATAACATAATAACGAAAATCAGAAACAGACTCTACTGGACACGGCCCCTAAACATATGAATGAACCAAAGAAAAGGGAGCCGAAACTCGTTTATTGACCCGAGATAATAAAGGCACACGCATGTGCTTTGCCAATCGACATGGCTCACATTCAATATGAGAAATAGAGCGAAAACTAGGACACAGACTATGTAAACTAGATATAGATGGATGCCCCAGATGGCAATGAGCCTCAAAATTAAGAAAGGGAACTACTGAGCAGGCCATAGCAGCCACCTCCTCCACTAAGTAAAGCCCACTAAAAACTCGACCTCTACTGATAATCTTCCTCGTCGTAAGATCCTGAAAAACATAGCCCATCAAGATAAAAAATTACACAGCAGTTGAGATCATTAGTGAGCTGACTGACAGATAATAAGTTAAATGGATTTTCAGAAGTATGTAAGACATTAGGTAAGATTAAGGAGGGTGTGGGAGAAGCGACTCCACGTCCCTTAATCGGTAAGGAAGATCCATTAGCCACAAGAACACCACGATGTCTAAGAGTCACCTGATAGTCAGATAATATACCTACCGAGCCAGCCATATGATAGGAGGCACCTGAATCAATCACCCAGGCAGATGGAATAATCTCCAGACATGCACTAGGATTACCTACGAAGGTAGCGGCAGCAGGAGCGGGAGGACTAGGCCTAGTAACTTGAGACTGAACATACTGCTCATATTCAGCTGGGGTCATCTCTACAAGTTGCTTTTAAGAAGAGGAAGACGAGTCTACCTATGGGTACTCGACAGTAGCATTAGCCACTGGGGACGGTCTTCCATGTAGTTTATAACAATGACTACGAATATGGCCCTGGATCCCACAATAGTAGCAAAAACGAGTCTCACGAGCCCTCCCACCTGTTCTACCTCCATCACTGCCCCGACCACGGCCACGAGTTCCATTGCCTCCTCGAGAAACAACAAGGGCAAACTGATCATTAGTACTCGAGGAAGGCCGGGTGTCGTCATGGCACATCGAACGACTCACCGGACGGAAAGTCTCAGATAACGTAAGAATATCTGTCCCAGCAAGAATCTGGGAACGACCCGTGTCATATTCAGGATCTAAACTGGCTAAGAAACACACGACGAGAATCTTCATCCGCTGTTCCTGAAACTTACTGATAGAACTAGTGAATGGAAGAAGCTGATCAAACTCGTCGGCAAGCACTTTAAATCCCATAAAGTGCTTCTGAAAAGGACGATTAGCCTGTTGTGAGCAGAAGAAACAGTGCATCACATCATAAAGGCGCGATAAGTCATTTGTGGAGGCATAAATATCCTCTAGAGCCCTCCAGATTTCTTTTACCGTATCGACACTAGCAACTAAAATCTTGACACTACAGTCCATGGAATTCATAATCTGACTGAAGAGACGAGTATCGTCTTGTATCCAGGTACGATAGATAAGAGAACTAGGATCAGGGGCATCGTCAAATAAGTGGAAATCCAATTCCATACTTTGCAAGGATTTCAACACATTCTTTTGCCACAAAGGATAAGCAGAAGCACCGTTAAGCTTCTCATCGATAAGCCGAGTAGAAGAAGTGAACACCTCAGTTCTCAATGGTCACCCGGTATCCGTCAGAGACTTAGCAGTCCCAAAAGTTCGGGTAGCAAACATATTGCCCTCCGATGTCATTCTTGTTCAAATACCAGATAACACAACCAGACTACCCTCACTGCACCAACAAAAATCGGACAACACAGAATTTGTTGTTGAATGGAAAATAAGCCATTGCATGGATGAATGAAGGGACGCAGTGAGGGAGACAAAAACAAAAAACAGCACTGTAGAGATCTGTGCAACTGTTCCGGCGATTGGCGACTTTTTGGGCGATTTTTTTCGGTGACTCGGATAGGTTTTCGGTTTAAATTGTCGGCGACTGGGTTTGGGGCACAATCAGTGACTGGCGGGATTGGTTTGGTGGGTTTTGGTGACTGTGTAGGTGGTGCGACTGGTTTAGTTGTTCGGCGACTGTTTTGTGGTTTGTTGGCGAGGGTTTGGTGGTTTGGTGGTGCGACTTGGTGGTATTGGGCTGTCGGCAACTGTTTTGGGTGGTCGGCTAGGGTTTTTGAGGCTGTTGGCGACTGTTTTGTGGTATGTCGGTGAGGGTTTTATGGTTTGGTGGTGCGGCTTGGTGGTTTTTGGGCTGTCAGCGACTGTTTTGTGGTATGCCAACGAGGGTTTGATGGTTTGGTGGTGTGACTTGGTGGTATTGGGCTGTCGGCGACTGTGTTGGGGTTGTCAGCGATTGTTTTCGGGACTAATTTGTTTGGCGACTGATTTAATGAGGGTTTTGGTGGTCCGACGACAAGCGGCGAAAGGTTGGTGGGTCTGGCTAGGGTTTCAGAGGTGCGGTGGTGGTTGTGGGTGGTTTCCAGGGTTTCAGTGGTGGTGACAGTGGTTAGGACTAGGATTAAGGTTAGGCTATGATACCATGTTAATAAACATGATTAGATTGAATGAAGGCCTTCACTCCAATAGAGTACGCAACGGTTTATTTATAAAACAACGAATACCACATAATAAAACATGGTGTGCCCAACCACATCGGATAATAATAATAATAATAATAAAGCTAATATAATCATAATAAAGTTAACACATGCTACACTCACTTGTGAAGAAATGTCATTTTGCAACTCCTAGGGAATTGGAAACATGCCATCCAATTAAACTCACCCAAAATGGTCCTTTTTTTGTTTGAATCCTATTTCTAAAGCCAGTGATTAGTTGAATGAACTGGATGGACTTCTCTCCTTTTCACTCAAACGTTACTTTTGAGAGCTTGATCCTCATTGCACTCTCATGGCTATAATGATGATCCAGGAAGTGATAACTTACAGGTACTGTACCAGCTAAGCTGCTCTTGCAGCTAACAACAGCCTTCCGAGAGGGTGGACTGTGTGACAGGAGTGGAAGCTTCTTTTACAAGGATCATCTGCACAAGTGCAATGTGCCGGTTCTAGCTATTGCTGGAGACCAAGACCTAATCTGCCCACCCCAAGCTGTATATGGTATAGTCTAATACTATTACATAAACAAGAGTACGCGTTTGATGTTTCTCTTATTTTGAAGTTGTGTGAATTTTCATCTTACCAAAAAAAATACCATTAATTTACCATGTTTTTAGAGTTTGAAAAATCTAGCCTTCATTAACTATATAAGTAATCTTGAGAAATCAAGTTTTAGGACCCATTTTGCAACTCTAGCTTTTTGGCTTTTTTACTAAAAACGCAAAAAAGCCAATATGGTCCATGTGGCAAAAAAGCAAAAAAGCTAAATAGTCAAAAAGTCAAATTAAAACACCAACTTTTAGAATATTCTATTTAAATTTCATCCACTTTTAAAATATAATAATACTCCTCATTCATAACTTATATACTACCACTACCAACTACATATAATAGTTAATATTAAATATATAGAAGGGCAAAATTGTCTAATTTGAATAAAAAGCAAAAAAATTAGCTTTTTACCCCAAACAATCAACTTCAAAAAAACTAGATTAGAAGCTAAGTTACCAAACAACTTATTTTTAACCAAATTTAGCTTTTTGGCTAAAAATGCAAAAAAGCTAGCTTTTAAGCTAGTTGCCTATTGGGCCTTTAATCTAAATTCCACATTTTTTACTAATCCAAAACTGGCACAACTTGCAATTTCCAAATCCCAAAAGACTCTTCTCTTATGAAATAACTAATATTCCACATGCATCATGTGTGCCACAAAGTCTAGTATATATTAACATGTCAGGCGTATCTTCAAGGGAGCTGTAATTTCAAAGGATTTATTTAACTATTGCCCCGTTGTGTTGCAGAGACAGTCAAGCTGATTCCTAAGAAATTTGTTTCCTACAAAGTTTTTGGCGAACCAAGGGGTCCACATTATGCTCACTACGACTTAGTGGGAGGTCCTGAGGTATGTACTGATCTCTCGCCTTGAGAAGTCTTAGGTGATTGTTGTTATCGTCTTGGAAACATGATATCTAGAGAAAATTCTACTTTAACCCCGTGTGCTATGGGCCATGTGCAGAAAATCCCCCCTGTTGTTTGGAAATAATCAAATAACTTCTTTTGGTTTTTGGACTAAAATGCGCCAGTACATTTTTTATCAAAACTGATGGCTAGTGTATCTCACTCGCTTATATGTTGAGTAAATCAATATTCAAGAGAAGATACCCTTATAAGACGTTCAAATTTGTAAAAAGAATGCCATTTTTTTGTTCTTCCTTTCTCTCTATTGTTGCTCTCTTACATCCTTCTTTCTCTCTCTTTATTGTTGCTCCCCATTTTTCTAAACTTGTCTTAGCAAAAGGACCCAAGTGGTGAAGGGACGGAGGCTGATTAAAAAAAGTTAACAGATACCAGTGGTTTACAAGATACCAGTGGCAATAATTTCTGCCAATATGATGAAAATAAGTTAACAGAGCTAAACTTTGTATCAAAGAAAAACAAAACAAAACAAGAAAAGAACTTTTCTTTCACAGTCAGGCTTCATTTGATAAGCTGTCGTGAAACTTGAAAATTTTCATTGTGACATTAGAGCGGAACTCACATTATGTCAAATAAATCCATGAAGGCCAAACATAAAATTAAGAGGGCCTTTCAAAACACTAACAATGGCATCATTGAATTTTGTATGAGGAACTGTGCTGCAATATAAAAGTTGTCCACCTACGCGTATTTGTGTGTGTGTGTGTGTGTGTGTGTGTGTTTTCGTGTGTGAGTTTGTATCAAATGAGAGGAAGGAGATGAGACTATTAAGGTTATTTTTACAAGAGATGTTAACAAAAGTTAACGGTGCATTTTAGTCCACAAATCACAGGGCACGGGGGGTGTTTGGAAACGCTTCCTACTATAGCTTTTAGCTTTATAGTTTCATGCTACTAATTTTAACCATAAACTATTATTTAGTCCAAACACTCACTTCTTCTACTACAAATTATAACTACTTTTTTTTTAATTTTATCTACAAGTTACAATTTTTACCACTTCTGCTATAAGTTACAATCTATAAGCTACTAGTTTCAATAATGCCAAACACCACCAGTTAGTTACATGATTATTTCCATGTCAGGGGAGTCTTCCACACATGGCCCATACCACAAAGGGGTAAAGTGAAATTTTCCGTAATATCTAATATCAGATAATACTATGCAATTTGATTGTAATTTGTAATGACATGTTTCATAGTGGTTTCCTGTAATATGTTGAAAAAAAATTCTAAATGCAGGCAGCAGATCAGGTGTATCCATATGTCATCGAATTTCTTAGTCGTCACGATAGAACCTGATTTCTCATAGAGAGCATAGAATTTTCAGTTTTTACTAGCCGCCTGAGTTTTCACTCTACTAATTTCTGTTGGTGGAGAAAAAAGCAACATCAATGAAGTATCCAACGGGAGAGGTAGAAATCCTTCATAGCTCCAACGAATATATGACACAAAGGAAATGGTACATGTGAAAATGTATGTATATAATATATACATATGTAGTGTTGTTTTAATGCAGTCCTGTTTTCAGCCCATTGTTGGCCACAAAAGATCGACAAGCAAATGCCTAGAAGTTCCTTACGCAGTTTCATCGAAGGATGTTAAGAGAAAGATTGCCATCGCATAAGGATTATTTCGGGACTTGGTACACTCCCATTATCTTTTGTTTGAAATGTATTGTGTCAGGGGTGAAAGAAATTCCTTCAAGTGGATGTGCTTTTACTTGCATAGTGAAGATTTCTCGAGCAATTTTAGGGCTCAACTTTCTTCATGTGTATGTCTATAGTGACAAGCAATTGTGGAATCTTTCTACTAAAAAAAATATCCTATTCTTCTACATGTTTGTTTCCATCTTTGCATTGTAACATGTCGTACATAAATAAATTTCATAAGTGATTATAAACTTATACAAGTCCTTTTGGTATTAAAAGTTCGTACAAATTTGTGATGGGCGGCCTTGTTTGGTTTTGAAAAGTAGGATGGGTTCTTCTTCAATATGCACCAAACGCGTGGAATACAGTAGTGCGCTAGAAAGAAAGAGAGTGTCGCTAGCCCCCTATCATCTAAGGCTTCTCTAGGTTAGAGGCTTAGCAAAACTCTTTGATTGAAATTTGCTTGGGGTCTCTGCTTTTCTTTTCATTAAAGAAACATGTCCATTATTATGAACTCAAATCAAAAGGAAAAAATCAATTGTTCTATCTTTGATTCATAACTAGGGCATGCAGAGGTAAATACATTAAAACATGTCTTTAAAGAAATTGTTCTCTAAACTCAACCGTCGAGTTCTCCTTTTCAGTCTCTTCGTTCAATTCAATCTCCAGCATAGGCAACTATGGATTTAAAGACAAAATATGGGTACGACTTTGCTCGCTGCTTTTTGGCCGCACTGGTTTAGAAGGCTTTTTTTTTTTCCCCATATGTGAATTTGGAATTGAGTCTGTTTGGTCGTTGTCTTATAAGTTGTTCTGAATGCTCATAAGATTGTTTTTTTAAGATCAATCCTAAGCACAACATTGAATAAGACATGCCATCTAATGAAAATGGAAATGAGGAAGGAATAGGGCAAGGAATAGACTAAGAAAGACTATTAAGTGCATAATGTCACGATCTATTTTGACTAATGGCATTTGTGACTGTTCAGTAAGTAAAACTCACCAAAGGTCTTTTTTTTTTCACAAAAAAAAAAGTAAGAAGTTAAACAATTGAGTATATTTCAAATCCAGAAAAAAAGAAATTAATATTCAAACTTAGTTATAAAAACAAAACCTTAGTTTGAACTTAATGACAACCAAATAATGTCCAAACTCACGTTTACCAACAAAACTAACAAAACAATACACATCACACATGTTGTTCTTGGAACAAAGAAAAACATATTATGTACACGTTACCACTCTGGTTTCGTTTTTTTATTTTTTTTTATTTTGGAGACATTTTGTAAAATATCAGTTGACCATACGGTGATAAATTAATCAATTATATTTGTTGACAAAATGGAACATACTCGGCAAATAAATAAAATTCATGACAAATATTATTATGTACAATAAACAATTTTATTAGTGCTAGTATATCATGAGATCTTGCATAGCAAAAGATATATATATATATATTATTTTTCTTCTTTTTTAGTAGAACTTTAGCAATCTCTCCCTTCACTTTCTTGTAAAAAAAAATGTTAATATCAACATCGTAAGCAATAGCTCGTATGAGTATACACATAACATGATTACTAGCTTACCATGAAGATATTACAGTTTTTAAAATCATGCTATTTGACAAGTATAGATGCCGTTCCAAAACACGATAATAATAATCATCATCATCATATCCGATCCTTTTTGTGTTCAATGGTTCAAGTCAGTATATTAGGAAGCGACTCTAGTTTAATCATTTAGGTGTGATATCATTTCGTCACCATCTGGCTATGCCCAACCCTTATTACTTTACATCTTGGTATCTTTATTTTTCTCTTTTTTTAAGCTAGAAAATTTCGTTCGAATTATACATCATTAACAATATTAGTGTGATAAATAATACAACTATAATAATATTCATGGTGTATGTAATGAGTAACTACAAAAATATTTTTTTTTGAAGAAAGTTAATTATTTTTACCCAAAATAATATATAAAAACAAATAATTTAAATATATGTGTCTCACCTATATTACGAATAGCTCATACAATACTCAGAATGTGGACCGAATAGCCAAATTAAACCCCAGATTTTCCCTCAACCCTTCTTTGTTTCTTGTTACTTTCCCCTCCCCTCACGTTGCATCACGTTGCATTTATAGTATTACAAGAGCAAGAGCAAGTGATAGAGAATCAATGATTGGACCAGCAGGAGATAAATGCATGTGGTGGGGTATATTCTTTCGTTGCCTGATGGAGACTTAAACAATTAGTGAGGAAGCAATGTCTTATATATAGGGAGGGAGCAATGATGAGAGGGGCAACAGACATGTGGCCCCCAATGGTGGGGACGTAGCGCCTGTTGACTTATTCTTATCCACAGTAATTACATATATATATATATTTTTTTTTTTTTGCCTTTTACTTGAAACACACGAAACATATATTTTTATTATTGTTACTATTATTTTTATTTATTTATTTATTATTTATTTATTTGTTGATTATTATTATTATTATTTTATTTTTATTTTTACTTTTATTATTCTTCTTCTTTATTTTTTACTTTTTTCTTACTTTAATGTACTTGTTGTTACATTCTCCCTATCTTATGGAGTTTGGTTCTCTAAACTTAGCGATTTTTAAGATTAGTTTGAACCCAAATTGTACCTTTACAGAAATAAGAATTCGTATAGGTCGCACTTGGTATCTAAGATTTGTCTCCATTTTGACTGGTGGTCGGGTCAGGATGTGTGTATGGTTTGCAATATACCCTCGTAACATTGAGACGTGAAAAACGTCATACGCATTTGCTAGTTCCGGTGTTAAAGCTAAACGATAAGTTACAGATCCAATTCTTTCAATAATTTCGAAGGGTCCAACATAACGTGGGTTGAGTTTTCCCCGCTTCCCAAATCGTACTACTCCTTCATGGGTGATATTTTCAGATAAATCCAATTGCCTTCTTTGAACTCCAATTTCCTCCTATTGGCGTTTGTGTAACTTTTTTGCCGATCCTGAGCAATCTTCAGTCTTTCTCGAACTTGTTTGATCTTTTTTGTTGTTTCATACACAAGCTCTGGTCCCGTGAGTTGTTCTTGTCCTACTTCTGTCCACCACACAGGAGATGTACATTGTTTTCCATATAAAGCTTCATAAGGTGCCATTCCGATGCTTTCTTGATAGCTGTTATTATAGGTGGATTCAGCCAAGGGCAAATGCTCCTCCCAGCTACCTTGGAAATCCATTGCGCATGCTCGTAGCATATCTTCTAGAGTTTGAATGGTTTGAATGGTTCGTTCTGACTGGCCATCTGTCTGAGGATGAAATGCTGTGCTGAACCGTAGTTTTGTCCCCATTGCTTTTTGAAAGCTTTCCCAGAACCTAGAGACAAATTTTTGGTCCCAATCGGAGACGATTAACACTGGTACATCGTGTAAGCGTACGATTTCTTGAATGTAGAGACGAGCAAGTTGGTCTATCGTATGCATGTTTCTGACTAGTAGAAAATGAGCTGATTTCGTTAAACGGTCAACGATCACCCAAACCGAATTGTGTCTCTTAACCGTTCACGGTAACCCTACGATGAAATCCATGGTAATATGCTCCCATTTCTATTCTGCTATCGATAAAAGATGCAAAAATCTAGCTGGCTTCCGTCGTTCAGCTTTGATTTGCTAGCATTGTAGACATCGACTAAGATAGTTCTTAAGGTCTTTCTTCATGCCCATCCACCAATAATTTCGCTTTATGTCCTGATACATTTTCATCATTCCAGGGTGGACTGCAAACTTTAACCGATGACCTTCCTCCATGATTCTTTGCTTTAGCTCAGGAATGTTAGGTACACAAAGTCGATTGCGGAATTTTAATGCATCATGTTCACAAAAGAAGTTAGGATTCAAAGTCGTTGCCATTTGATCCCGAATTTTCTTTAATTTAACGTCCTCCATTTGCTTGAGCTTTACTTCTTCAATTATTGTTGGTTGCGCAATGAGAGTCGCACAAAGATTGGTTAACCCTTCTTGTTTCATGTTTTCTAGACAAAATTGTTGTCGCACGACTAGGTAATTTAATGCACCTACTGATTTCCGACTGAGAGTGTCTGCCACTAAATTGGCTTTTTCAGGATAATACTGAATACTAATATTGTAGTCTTTCAACAATTCGAGCCACCGACGTTGGCTTAGATTTAATTCCTTTTGCGTGAAAATATATTTTAAGCTCTGATGATTGGTGAATATGTCACACTTTACTCCGTAAAGATAATGGCGCCAAATTTTAAGAGAAAAAACTATTGCAGCCAGTTCTAGGTCATGGATATGATAGTTTTTCTCATGATTCTTTAATTTTCGTGAGGCGTAGGCAATCACTTTTTCATTTTGCATAAAAACACAACCTAATCATTGCCGCGATACATCACTGTAGATCACAAATTTTTCTGTGCCAACCGGAAGAGTCAGAATTGAGGCGGAGGTCAGCTTAGTCTTCAGTATCTGGAAGCTTGTCTTTTGTTCTTCTGTCCAAGCAAAAGGTTCTCCTTTTCGAGTTAATTTTGTCATTGGTGTAGCAATCTTTGAGAAATCTTGGACGAATCGGCGATAATACCCTGCAAGTCCAAGAAAACTTCGAATTTTTGTCACTGTTGTTGGCCTTGGCCAATTTATAATTGCTTCGATCTTTTGAGGATCTACCATGATTCCATCACCGTTAACCACATGGCCAAGAAACACTATCTTATCCATCCAGAACTCACACTTTTTGAAGTTCGCAAACAGCTTTTGATCTTTTAGTGTTTGCAACACCATCCGTAAATGTGTCGCATGTTGTTCCGCGTCCCTTGAGTAGATCAAGATATCATCGATGAATATGATGACAAAATCATCAAGGTAGTTCTTAAATACTCGATTCATCAAATCCATAAATGCGGCTGGTGCATTAGTCACACCAAAAGGCATGACCAAAAATTCGTAGTGTTCGTAACGAGTGCGGAAAGCTGTTTTCTCCACATCTTCTGTCTTTACTTTTAGTTGATGATAACCAAATCGCAAGTCGATTTTTGAGAATACACGAGCTCCTTGTAATTGATCAAATAGGTCATCAATCCGTGGAAGAGGATATCTATTCTTGATTGTGACTTTGTTTAATTCTCGATAGTCCATACACAATCTTAGCGTGCCATCCTTTTTCATCACAAATAAAACAGGAGCGCCCCATGGCGATACACTTGGTTGAATGAATTCTTTGTCCAAAAGTTCCTGTAACTGAATTTTCAGTTCTTTTAATTCTGTTGGAGCCATGCGACATGGAGCTTTTGAGATTAGTTGAGTTCCGGGAATAATTTGAATGGAAAATTCGATTTCTCTGTCGATAGGTTTTCCTGGCAACCCGTCGGGAAATATTTCGGAGAATTCGCACACCACTGGAATAGTAGTTGGGCTTGATTTAGTGGCTGAATCTGTCGTCACACTACATAAATAGCCACACTACATAAATAGCCTTGGCATCCTTTGCTTAAAAGTCGTCGAGCTCTTGCTACTGATACAAAATACGAGGGTCCCACCACCTCCTTTCCTTGGAATTCCCCTAACTCAGTTTTGTGAAAAATAATACTCTTTTTTACACAATTAATAAAAACATGATTTGTAGATAACCAGCCCATCTCCAAGATTGCATCAAAATGTGTCATATCAATAGGAATCAAGTCTATTGTTAGGCGTAAGTCTCCCAGGTGCAAGTTGTAATTTTTAATTACCCTGGAGCTTGTTATATTATCACTCATGGGTTGAGAGATTATTAAGTCATATCCTAAGGGTTCAGAGTTTTTGGTCAGGGTTCTAGCAAATCGGGTGGATACAAAAGAATGAGTTGATCTGAAATCAAAAAGGACGTATGCTTGGATAGAACAGATAAGTATGTTACATGCCCCCACATTCTTGGCATTTTTGAGGGTCCCCCAGCATCAGTGCAAATGCTTTGCCCTGTCGTGGTCCAGTGTTATTGATGACTCTTGGTCCAGTGTTATTGATGACTCTTGGTCCAGTGAAGTGATCCCTGTTATTTCCCACTCCTTGTCTACCCATCTCTATTTTCCATGAACCCTGATTTTCATTTCCAAATTCTAGTCTCGTAGTGGCTCCTGGGTATAATTTTGGGCAATCTCTCTTTAAATGCCCCATCTCACCACAATTAAAACAACCATTGCTCAATCGCCAACAAACACCAGAATGAGACTTGTCGCATGTTGAGCATTTGGGCAGTGGTTGTGATATTCCCATGTTTGGTCGTTTATAGGTCCCATTCCTCATCTGTTTCTGTCGCTTCTGCGTCTCAAAGAATTTCTTACTTTCACCTTGCTCTTGTTCTACTAGCAACGCTCCGTCTATAACTTCTGCGTAGGTAGCTAGACACATAGGACGTACTACCTTTCGTATTTCTGGCTTTAGTCCATCTTCAAATTTTCTTGCCTTCATATTTTCTGTGCTTACCATATAAGGTGCATATTGGGCAAGATTGGTATATGCTGCCTCATAGTCAGCTACCGTCATCTCTCCCAGTTGCTTCAATTGTTGAAATTTCGTGCACTTAGCATCTTGTAGCGACTGGGGTATATACTTTTCCTGAAATACTGTTCTAAATCGTTCCCACCCTATTTCGGGTTCGGTTCTACCTTTCAATTCCCACCACCGATAAGCTTCGCCTTCGAGTTGTTATGTTGCCAACTTGACCTTCTGTATGTCATTGCAATGTAGCACCCTGAAGATTTTCTCAATGGCTGCGATCCATTCATTTGCTTTAACTGGATTCATCCCACCATGGAAGGTTGGCGGTTTTAGTTTGAGAAATTCTTTTATATTGACTCCACATACTGGGTATATTTGGCATGGATTGTCCGGAGGTGGAGGGTTGTCGGGCGGGGGGTTTCTTGGTCCTTGCTCGGTATGATGAGGAGGTTGTTGTTGTTGTTATTGTATATGAGTGCACACAATGTTGCTTAAATCCTAGATCATATCCCTCAATTCATCCATTTGATTACTTCGTACATATGCCATGGTAAAAGTTACAAGAACATACATAATTAAAATCTGTTGGTTAGGTTTAACAGATAGTAACAGAACTACAAGATGAGACAAAAGTAACCGTTAATAGTCATTAGCCACTTTATAGTTACATTAACATTTTATAGAGTCAGTAGTTATTACATATTCACATCAACACTTTCCGTCTCGTGATATGTACACCAAAAAAAATCATGAGAAATTCATGTCCACTCCGTTCCATTCGTCTCGTGGTATATACACCCAAAAATCAAAAATCACGAGATAGTAGACACTACCCTTTCTATTTCTATTTCTATTGTGAGTCAGACGCATGTACTTCTATAATTTCTTTTTCCACAAGACCATTAACTGACGGCTCAGACATGTAGGACTCTGCATCCCATTCCCAAAACTCAATGGGATCATATTCTACATTTATGTACTGCCCGGGATTCCATTCTCCCATCTCTTCTTGTGGAGCTGGTGCAAGTGCAGGTGCAGGGGCAGGGGCAGGTACTGGTGCAGGATCTAATCCCTGTGCTCCTGGCTCTGGTGCGAAGTCTGGTAGGGGGCCATGATAGACCGTATCGTGCAGCTCTCACCTGATCGACTGCTGCCTGATATTCTTCCAAAATTTTTGACAAATGTAATGCTTTTTGATAGATCAGATCGTGAGTATGCAACCGATGTTGGACTATGGCCTTTTTCAACGGGTTAGGGTAGTGGAACTTCTCTCTTTCTACCTTTGCTACCTCCACTCGTACGGCACGACTTGCATATCCAAAAGTCGTATTGTCATACACGTCTGGTTGGAAGGGTTGCATGTAGATTAGTTCATGTTCAAGAAAATTTGCCTGATAACCTCCCCATGTATCCCAACTGGTGTGTGGTTCCATTTTTATAGGAAACAATATTCGGTCTTGTTAGTTGACATGTTATGTTTAAAAAAAAACAATAATAGTGTTAGTTAACGTATTTTAAGAATTTACATACTAATAACTGATTCTCATTTTCACATCCTACTATTTACATACTAACATTTTAATTGCTTCCATGCTAATAAAACAAACAATTCGTTAAGTATTGACATCAGTCTATTACTGATTTCATACTAATAGGCAACAGATAATTGACATTTTATACGTTTTCTTTCTTATTATTTATTTATTTATTTTATATATTTTTTTTCTATATATATAAGTGTAGAAAGTTCTGATATCACTTCTGTCACGACTCATTTTGACAAATAGTATCTGTGACCGGCCAATGAGTAAAACCCACCAAAGGCTTTTATTTTTTTTTTCCACAAAAAAAGGTAAGAAGTTAAACAATTGAGTATATTTCAAATCCAGAAAAAAAGAAATTAATATTCAAACTTAGTTATAAAAACAA
>JAOTRH010119217.1:0-14879 GCA_034768845.1 Heliamphora exappendiculata
TTAAATTATTATAATATTTAATAATAATATAAAATTATTTTTTATCAAACTATTCTAAAATAGTTTCTTAAGTAAAACAGTTTGGTTTCTAAATATATATATTTATAAAACTGTTCTTTTATATATTTTTAAAACTATTCTTTTATAAAACTGTTCTTTTATATAAATAACACAGTTCATTTTTTTAAAATTGTTTTCTAAATATAAAAGATAATTTCTTTTAAATTCTTACTATAACTTATAAATTTCCTTTTTAAAACCTTTTTATTTTAAAGCTTATTTTATTATTTATTATATATATTTTAGTATATATATTCATCAATATCCTAACTAATTCAACTAAGCCAAAACACTTGTTTTTATGTTATTTAAATTATTTAGGCTTAATATATTTAGTATTTGATTTACATAAACATAATATCAAACTTCTTAGTTTTATCTAGTTATTATTATTGTTTTTTCATTCTTTTGAATTTAAATTAAATAAAATAAAACACAATAAACAATTAATCGAACCAAACAGTACCTAACTTCTATAACATAACCCCAACAGAAGCCAATGGAACCAATAACAGGATCTGCAACATAAATCCAACCTCCAGCGCCATGTGTGCCTGTGCCCCTTTCGCGTCGGTTTTTTGACGCAAGTTTGCGACACTCGTTTGGACAATCCGGATGTCGCTTTGGAAGGTTGTTTGCGGCTACGCATAGGCAACCCTGAGCTGAAACTAACCAAACTTACTGTGGTCGAAAATGAGGTTCGAGGTGACAGCTGTGGTCATCTAAAGTTAGGTCAAAAAAATTATTTTTTTTTTAACAAAATTTATAGAATGATAATTTTCTAATTCGGGTTCACCAGAGCAGTTAACTGGCTATCGAATTCGTTCACTAGCAGCGTTAGGGCGCAAAAAAGGTAGTGGTCACTGGTGGGAGTGGGTGTTCTCCGTAGACAGTGGTGGTGGTGTGCGACACCAAACTGGTGGTGAGTGTATTATTATGGTGATGGTGGTGATTTACGGTTCTGGGTCTGGCAGTGGTGTGCGGTGGTTCGGTTGATAGTGGGTGGTGGTTCTGGTGGTCAGTTGGTGTCTCGGATGGGGATGGAAGCCACCACCGAGAAGGAGAGAGAGAGAGAGAAAAAGAGAAAACCAACCCGAGAGAGAGAGAGAGAGAGACAAACCGAGGAGAGGGAGAGAGAGGTGGCCGTCGGCGGCGAGGGGCAGCGGCGCCGGCACTGGCGAGGTCGCCGGTGGTGGTGGTGAGCGAGGGCGGCGGCGGTTGGCCAGCGGTGTGGGACGGTGGGGCGTCGGGGCTGTGCGCGGCTCCTGGCTTCTTGTTCTCTGTTTCCTCTCTTTTTTTTTTTTTCTACTCTCACTTTACCCTCTCACAGTGAACACTACTGAGGCACCTAACCTAATCATGTAAATATATTCTCCACGAACCGTTAAACCTTGCTCCATTAATCTCAAGTTAATTGCGTTTTAAACCACCGGTTACTATATTCCCTTAATAAATAATAATATTATTTTTTTAATTATTTACAAATATATATATTCATATGTATATTTATATATCTTTATTATTATTAATATTATTACGTGAGTATCATTATATATTTTTATTGTAATTACTCATCATTAGCTTCGTAATTTTAATTAAGTTATATATTTATGTACGTACCAATCATACTCGAAAATTCATTGACGCAATTATTATATATATATATATACATACATATAAACTGCAGCAAGCCTAATCCATCCCTCTATCTATATATATTGATTTCATTCTTCTCAACGGAGGCTTAGTCATTTAAACTCAATTGAAGGCTTTTAATACTTTGTTTAATTTTTTTTCAGTTACTACATAACTCCCCATAAATTCACCCATTAACTAATATTATTATTTTAATTAAATATATATTATTATTATAATTATATGTGTATATATCCGTTACGACTCATTAAGTCTAATATTATTTATATTTACTACTCATTAAGTTTTAGATTTAATACAATAATTTAAATCCAAATCATCAGTTATTTTAATTTATTTGTTATTTTTTTTCATACTCTAATTATTATTTTAAATAAATTTTTTTATATAAAAATATTATATATTTATATATGTATTTTGGGACTTTACATTTCTTCCCCCCTAAAAAAAAAATTTCGTCCTCGAAATTATGATGCTAACCCGAAGAAAATAAGTGTGGGTAGCGCACGCGCATCTCCTCTTCGCGTTCCCAAGTGGCCTCCACATGCGTGTGATTGCGTCATAAAACTTTCTCTAGAGAAATTTGCTTATTTCGTAAGACTTTTTCCTTAGTATCAAGAATCTGGACAGTTTGCTCCTCATAAGACAAGTCTTCACGAACTCGGAGTGGTTCGTAATCAACTACATGAGATTGGTCATAGACGTATCTTATCAACATCGACACATGGAAGACATTGTGCACTCCTGCGAGACTAGGCGGTAAAGCCACACGATATGCCACTTCACCAATCCTATCTTGAATCTCAAACGGCCCGATATACTGAGGACTCAATTTTTTCTTCTTGTCAAAACGGATGACTCCCTTCCAAGGTGAAACCTTTAAAAACACCATATCCCCAACTTAAAATTCCAAATTCCTCCCACGTTGATCAACATAACTTTGTTGTCGGCTCATAGCTGCTAGAAGTCTATCCCGAAAGGTCGCAATCTTTTGAGTTGCATTCTCAACCAAATTCGGTCTCAAAATTTGTCTCTCCCCAACCTCGTACCAACATAATGGGGATCTACATTTACGTCCATACAATGCTTCATATGGTGCTACCCCAAACTCGAATAGTAACTGTTATTATATGCAAACACTATCAGTGGCAACTGATCATCCCAATTACCATTCCACTCTAAAGGACATGCTCTTGGCATATCTTCTAAAGTTTGAATGGTTCTTTCAGATTGTCCACCCGTCTGTGGATGGTATGCAGAACTAAAGTCCAATCGAGTACCCATAGCTGTTTACATGTACCCCAAAACTTTGACACGAAACGAGGATCACAATCTGAGACAATTGAGACCGGTGAACCGTGAAGCTTGACAATCTCTCTTACATACAATTGTGCCAGACGATCCAAAGTTTATGTCATCCTGATGGCAATAAAGTCAACTGACTTAGTGAGTCGATCAATTACCACCCAGACAGCATCGTGCCCACTTCGTGTACGTGGCAAGCCAAAGACTGAATCCATTGCGATATTCTTCCACTTCCACTCAGATAAGGGTAAAGGTTGTAACTTTCTTGCTGGCCTCTGGTGTTCTATCTTAACCGGCTGACATGTAAGATATCGTGCCACATACTCTGCAATGTCTCGTTTCACCCCAACAAAAATTTTGTCACACCCCAAAACAGCGGGTATGACCGGCCGTGAATTATAGGCCTTGGCCCATAGGCCACAAAAGCCTGAAGAACAAAATAATTCACCAAACATATAGATAACATGCTAACATACGTTATTAAATAAAATTAACTTGATCGAGAGTTTTGTGGGTCACAACAGCCCACTAACTTTCATGAAAACCTAGTATCATCAAGCCAAATAAAGGAAACAAAACCAAAACAAAATAACTTAATAAATAAAAGTTCCTAAGAGATCATTAAAATTGGGTCCCTGAATACCACAAAGTTCACCACTAGGCATCCTGTTAATCACCTGAAAATGTTAACAGCAACGTCATCCAACGGCTCGATAAATGATAAGTATACATAGTAAATACAGTTTAAAAAATGGGGCATTCAAAATATACATAACGGAAATATACTCATGGCATATTGAATTTTAAAATCACCTGATACAAAAGTCAATTTTCTTTTGTTAAATTCATGTAATTAAATTAACTCAATTCAAAATCAGTAATCAGTAGCCGGTGTATGATAACAACATGATCATCTACAATTAGTGGGAACCAAAATAAAATAATAATCAACGCCGAATATAATTAAGCCCAGGCATCCTTGGCCTGTTGAATTTAATATCGAACTTAGAGTCACCACGGGGTGGCGCCTGAGTCTCTTCTCTAAGACGATCCGGTTAAGATCACCAGACAATACTCGGGCTGTCTCTTAAACCGTTGAATACTAGAGTCACCACGAACGCAAAGTCGGACTTTTTTCCTAACGACCAGAGTCACCTCTGTAAAGGGCGTGTCCCCTAGACTTTTAGTATAGTCCCATAATAAAATCTCATAAGTCACACCATTTAAACTTGGACAAAAACTCCATAAAACCTTTTTATACCATGAAGTTTGTAACATAAATTTATATATTTATATTAAAAGGAATTTCTAAAATTTTTATTTATTTTTCAAAATGTTTTAGGGATAAAAATTTTTTTAATAAAAATACGTAGCATACAAGACCACTCACATGTGTTCCAAATTACGTTTTATATACAATAGAAAGATGATCTACGACCCAGATGTCCCTGAATTATATATGCATAAACGACAACTATTAATAATTAGAGCTAATCTTATACGTATTATTAACAACTATACATATTAGTTGTTTAAGTTTTTCTATTAATTTTTATAAAATAAATAGTTTAAGTAATTATCATTATTATAATATTCACTACATGATTTATATTAGTATTTTAGGATAATAACTTAATAATTTTCAAATTAATTCTTATCCAGTTATACATATATACATATAAAATTATTAAATTATTATAATATTTAATAATAATAGAAAATTATTTTTATCAACTATTCTAAAATAGTTTCTTAAGTAAAATAGTTCGGTTTCTATATATATATATACTATTATTTTATATATTTATAAAACTGTTCTCTTATATATATATATAACACTATTCATTTTTTAAAAATTGGTTTCTAAATATATAAGGTAGTTTCCTTAAAATTCTTACTAAAACTTATAAAAAAACATTTTCATTTTAGAGCTTATTTTAAAATTTTATTTATTTCCTAATATACAAAAAAATATAAACTATTATTATTTTTTTATGAAACTTTTATAATTTTATTTTGATTTTTATAATTTATTTATTTATTTATTCTAAAACAATAAAAAGTCTTCAAATAATAGAATCAAACAAACAAAGCACGAACAAAACCAACACAACCCACACAGCAGCTACTGGCCACGCATGCACAGTGCGTGCGCCGGTTCGTTTCGATATTTGGCTCAACTTTGAGACACTGTCCGGACAATCTAGACATCAGTTTGTCGGAACAATCTGGACATCGATTTTGACAGATGTTCGTGATTTTGCGTAAACGGTCATAAGGTGAATCTAATTAAATTTACGGTGGTGGAAACAGAAATTGGAGGTAATGGCTGTGATCATCCAAAGTTAGGCCAAAACTGTTAATTATTATTTTTTTTTTTAATAAAATTTATAAAATGATAATTTTTTGGTTTGAATTTGCTGGAATAGTTTACTGGTGATCGAAGCCGTTCACTAGCGGCGTTAAGACGTCAAAAGGATAGATCAAAGGCTGTCGAGTGGCGGTGGCAACAGGTGGTATTAGAAACACTGCGCAACACCAAACTGGTGGTGAGTGTATTATTATGGTGATGGTGGTGATTTGCGATTCTGGGTTTGGCAGTGATGTGTGGTGGTTCGGTTGATAATGGGTGGTGGTTCGGGTTGTCTCGGAGGTTGTTCGGGTGGTGGTGATTCCCACCTCCGAGAGAGAGACAGGGAGAGAGAGAGTATATATATATATATAGAGAGAGAGAGAGAGTGTTACCGGGAGAGAGAGAGAGAGAGAGAGAGACAACCCGAGGGAGGGAGAGAGAGGGAAGGAAGTGGCCGGCGGTCGGCGAGGGCGGCGACGGGGTCGTCGGCGACGTGGACGGCGGGGACGGAGGCGCCGGAGGTGGCGACGGTGAGAGGTGCGGGGCCGGGTTAGAGCGCCTGTGCTTGCCTCCTTTCTCAGTTATTTCTCTCCTGATGCAAACCAAATACTCCTCCTCCTCCCTAAACCTAATACTTTATACTGCGAATTGACAACTCTTAAATTAAAGAATGGTTTAATGCCTCAGATTAAAACCTTTCAGTTATAAAAAAATTTTCACTGATTACTATTACACTCATATATAATTAACTTCTAATAAATTTTGTATATTTAAATAAAATTTATTATAGTACTATAATTATAATTAAATATTATCACTACTACTATATAAATTTATTAGGATACCGAAACAAGAATAATACAATAATTCAAATAAAATCGTAAAATACGCCAAACGATCTAGATACTAACTCAGGCGGTACGTTTCGTTACCCAATAAACTTAAATCTTGTAAAAATCTTAGAATCTCGTAAAAAATTTAATTGTAAGAAAATTCTCAAAAATAAAGCCATAATAATTCACATATTTTAGACTGAACAAATTATCAAACTAAGATTTTATTATATCGACCGAGCAATTATCCTTCGATTCTTTAATAAAAATACGTAGCATACTAGATCACTCACGTCTGTTCCAAACAACGTTTAATACACAACAAAAAGATGATCTACGGTCAAGATGTTCCTGAATTACATATACATAAATGACAACTATTAATAAATAGAGTTAATCTTAGAAGTATTATTAACAGCAACTATACATATTAGTTGGTTAAGTTTTTCTATTGATCTTTAATAAATAGTTTAAGTAATTATTATTATTATAATATTTACTACTTGTTCATATTAGTATTTTAGGATAATAATTTAATAATTTTTAAATTAATTCTTGCCCAGTTATACATACATATATATATATATAATTATTAAATTATTATAATATTTAATAATAATATAAAATTATTTTTTATCAAACTATTCTAAAATAGTTTCTTAAGTAAAACAGTTTGGTTTCTAAATATATATATTTATAAAACTGTTCTTTTATATATTTTTAAAACTATTCTTTTATAAAACTGTTCTTTTATATAAATAACACAGTTCATTTTTTTAAAATTGTTTTCTAAATATAAAAGATAATTTCTTTTAAATTCTTACTATAACTTATAAATTTCCTTTTTAAAACCTTTTTATTTTAAAGCTTATTTTATTATTTATTATATATATTTTAGTATATATATTCATCAATATCCTAACTAATTCAACTAAGCCAAAACACTTGTTTTTATGTTATTTAAATTATTTAGGCTTAATATATTTAGTATTTGATTTACATAAACATAATATCAAACTTCTTAGTTTTATCTAGTTATTATTATTGTTTTTTCATTCTTTTGAATTTAAATTAAATAAAATAAAACACAATAAACAATTAATCGAACCAAACAGTACCTAACTTCTATAACATAACCCCAACAGAAACCAA
Organism: Heliamphora exappendiculata; assembly: GCA_034768845.1. Lineage (NCBI taxonomy): Eukaryota > Viridiplantae > Streptophyta > Magnoliopsida > Ericales > Sarraceniaceae > Heliamphora > Heliamphora exappendiculata. The sequence continues at coordinate 7,360 of JAOTRH010119217.1, forward strand.
TGGAACCCAATAACAGGATCTGTAACATAAATCTAACATCCAGCGGCATGTGTGCATGTGCTGCTTTCGCGTCGGTTTTTCGACGCAAGTTTGCAACACTTGTTCGGATAATTTGGACCTCATGGCTACGCATAAATAGCTGTAAAGTGAAACTAATCAAACTTACAGCGGTCGAATAAGAGGTTTGAGGGCGCGGCTGTGATCATCTTAAGTTACAGCAAAACTGTTTTTTTTTTTTTTAACAAAATTTAAAAAGTAATAATTTTTTAATTTGGGTTTGCCGGAGCAGTTTACTGGCGATCGGAGTCGTTCACTAATGGCGTTAGGGCATCAAAAGGGTAGATCCAAGGCTGTCAAGTGACCGTGGCAGCATGTGGTGTTAGAAACAGTGCCCAACACTAAACTGGTGGTGAGTGTATTATTATGGTGATGGTGGTGATTTGCGGTTCTGGGTCTGGCAGTGATGTGTGGTGGTTCGGTTGATAGTGGGTGGTGGTCTCGGCGGTTGTTGGGTGGTAGTGATTCCCACCTCCGAGAAAGAGAAAGGGAGAGAGAGTGTATATATATATATAGAGAGAGAGAGAGAGGGAGTGTGTTACCGGAAGAGAGAGAGACAACCCGAGGGAGGGAGAGAGAGGGAAGGAGGTGGCAGGCGATCGGCGAGGGCGGCGACGGGGTCGTCGGCGACGGTGGATGGCGGGGACGGGGGAGCCGGAGTTGGCCGGCGGCGAAAGGGTGACGGGATGGAGCGGCGTCGGTCGTGCGCCGTTCCTCTCTGTGTTTTCTTTCTTCTTTCTTTTCTTTTTTTTTTTTTCCTCTCTCCTAATCCCTTAACACTCCATTCTCTGATGCAAAACCTAAAGATATATATTACATTCATGGAGGCTAACGCTCGTGTTTAATGGGATTAATCCTGCCGTTTCCTTCTATTAAATAGATATTATTATTATAATTATATATATATATATATGTATATATATGTGTACATATATTTCTATTATTATTATTATTATTTTTTATTATTAGTATTTATTTTTCTTTTCTTTATTGTAATCAAATATTATTATTTTTTGTACTAAATTTTTAATTAATTAGTATACTTATGGTCTTAACTGAAAATTTATTAATGTTTAATTTAATTACATATTTTTTCTTTTCTCTCCTTTTTTTTTTTTTCTAAACCTAATCTTGAGGTTCAAAATATGCTAACCTAATTATATATATACACTCACCGGTAACCTCCTTAACTTATTTTATATACATACTGATTAATGATTTAATATTCCGATTAAATGAGTTTTAAATCCAACGGTTACAATCATTATTTATATTTATTACTCATTAAGTTTTAGATTTAATACAATAATTTAACTCTAGATCATCATATATTCTATTTTATTTATTATTTTTTTAGACTCTAATTATAATTATTATTATATTTTGGGACTTTACACCTTCTGCTTAACTTATTTAACTGTCAAAAAATTAAATCCACCTGCAGAGTTTTACCCGATCAAAACTTATAAGCATCCTTAAGGAGGTATCGTCAATTCCAATTTTTCAGGACATGAATTTCATCAATAATTAATATTTGTCATATAAATAATACCGTTATCCAACTCACTGGGATTATAGACCCATATAAGATCGCACTCTCTAATAAATCAAAATAACGAATATTAAATATACGCAAATCAATAATTATTTCAAGATTAAGAGAATAAATACTATTCATAATAACCTTGAGATGCGAATTAATTTATATAGTCAGTATAAAATTAATTACCCCAAATATCACGTCCAATACACACAAGGTGTACTGGCATAAAGAGTCAGAATAATAGACAACGCTATTATCTGTTTCTCGTAACTAAGACTGACCTATTAAAATTCTATGTCACAGTCGTACCAACGGTATGTCCATTTCTATCTAAACTGTAAATATAAAACTTATATTATGTAAGAACTTAAAATCTAATTTTCTGTGTGTAAGCTGCACTCTACACACCAAATTAAGTACTATACAGAATATTGGGCATTCATGCATAACAAAGAAATAATATGTATATATTGCTCATAAAGATTCTCATAAAATAGAAAATTAATTTTATTAAAATTAAATTAAATACTAAAAATATGATTTTCAATATACCAACCCTAACAATCTCCCACTTATACTCAAAATTATGCTGCCGTACATCTGACTCCTATGCCTTCTACATGACTATCAAAAGTCTTAACCGGTAAGCTATTTATAAAAGGATCTACGAAGTTGTCTGCTGATGCAATCTTGGTCACAACAATATCACCTCTCTGTACAATTTCTCGCATCAGATGATACTTACGCTCAATGTGCTTGCCTTTTTTATGGACCCTTGGCTCCTTAGAGTTTCAAACCGCTCTGCTATTATCACAGTAAAGTGTAATAGCCAACTGAACTGAATGTACCACCTCTAGATCTATTACGAAGTTCCTGAGCCAAACGGCCTCCTTAACTGCTTCAGAAGCTGCCACATACTCGACCTTCATGGTGGAATTAGCAATGCATGACTACTTGATACTCCTCCAACTTATAGCTCCACCTTCTAAGATAAATACATATCCTGAGGTAGGCTTACGGGAATCCCTGTCAGACTGAAATTCTGAGTCTGTGTACTCCAAAGGTACTAGACTGTCAGCCTGGTAAATCAACATATAATCTTTAGTTTTTTTCAAGTACTTGATTATATTCTTAACCACAGTCTAATGCTCCTACCTTGGGTTAGACTAATATTTGCTAACCATGCCAATGACAAAGCAGATGTCGAGTCTAGTGCAAAGCATAGCATACATAAGGCTTCTTATTGTCGAAGCATAAGGAACCGCCTTCATCTTCTCTATCTCATCAAGTGTCTTAGGACACTGATCCTTTGATATAGTGATTCCATACCTGAAAGGGAGGAACCATTTCTTGAAATCCTGCATGCTAAAACGAGTAAGGATATCATCAATATATTTTTCTTGTGATAAGCCCAACATCCTTTGTTTTTGATCTCGCATAAGCTTGATCCCAATGATGTGACTAGCTTCTCCCAAGTCTTTCATATCGACCTACCCAGATAACCATACTTTAACTGTAGATAATGCCCCTACATCATTTTTGATGAGTAAGATATCATTTACATAAAGTACTATGAAGATCACCATGCTTCCGTCATGCTTCTTGTACGCACAGGACTCATTCGAACTTTGATCAAAATTATAAGACTTAATGACTTGATCAAACCGAATGTTCCAAGATCTCGATGCCTACTTAAGTCTATAAATGGATCTCTTAAACTTACACAACATGTGTTCCTAGCCCTTTGTAATGAATTCGTCTAGTTGTATCATATAGATACACTCGTCAAGGCTTCGATTAAGAAAAGTTATCTTGACGTCCATTTACCAGATTTTGTAATCTAAATGTGCGGTAATAGATAAGAGAATCCAGATAGATTTAAGTATGACTACCGGTGAAAAGATTTTCTTATAATCAATCCCTTCTTTCTGAGTGAACCCTTTAGCAACAAGCTTAACTTTGAAGGTTTTAACCTTCCCGTCTGCTCCTCTCTTCTTCTAGTAAATCCACTTGTATCCAATGGGTTTTATCCCTTCGAATGATTCTATAAGTTTTAAAACCTAATTGAAATACATAGATTTCATCTCTGAATACATAGCCCTTTGCCAAAATCTGTATTTTTGTCTTTTAGTGCTTTATTATAATTACAGGGCTCGATATCCAGTTCTGTCGAGATCATGTCAAACGACTTTCCCAAGAACATATACCGATCAGGTTGATGAATAACCCTTCCACTACGACGAGGCACTACCTATGTCTGTGTACTAGCAGTAACAGGTTGTACAGAATCTGAATCCTGTGCTTCAGCACCATGTTCTTGATTTGCACATGTCCCGATAATCTTCCCATTACGACAAGGTAATGAAATATTAGTGACTTGAGGTTCTTCTTCCGTTCTACTGGTATTTTCTCTCAGTTCTTCCAGAACAGTTTTGGTATTGAACTTGTGATCCATAATATAATCTTCTTCTAGAAATTAGATATTGGTGCTAACAATGACCTTCTGATTCTTAGAATTATAAAATAGGCCATCATTCGTTCCCTTGGGATACCCCACAAAGAAATAGACTTATGTCATCAGTTCTAACTTACCTGCGTTCTCTTTCAGCACATGCGCTGGACACTCCCAAATCGAAATGTGTTTCAGACTAGACTTATGCTCGGTCCACAATTCTTTAGGAGTAGAAGATACTGATTTAGAAGGTACCAAGTTCAGAATGTAAGCCGTTGTCTCTAAAGCGAGTTCTCAAGACAAATCTGATAAACCTGAATAACTCATCATTGACCTTACCATCTCCATAAGAGTCATATTTTTTCTTTTTGCTAAATCATTCTACTGTGGAGTGCCAGGTGCAGCCAACTGTGATGTAATTTTCTCTGATGACAAGTAGTCCTTAAACTCTCCAAAGAGGTATTTTTCACCACTGTCGGATCGTAGTGATTTGATACTTTTACCCAGACGCTTCTCCACCTCTGTCTTGAATTCTTTGAATTTCTTAAAGCATTCAGACTTATGATGCATCAGGTAAATGTATCCATGCCTTGAGTAATTATCGATGAAACTGACGAAGTACTCAAAGCCACTTCTAGCCCGAATTGCCATAGGACCACACACATCAGAATGAACTAACTCCAACGGTTCTTTAGCTCTATAGCCTTTGGCCGAAAAAGGCCTCTTGGTCATCTTACCCTTTAAGCAAGATTCACAGACTGAAAGTGCCTCCACTTCCAATGAACTCAAAGGTTCATCTGCTACAAGTCTGTTTATCCTTTTTAGATTAATATGACCCAAGCGTAAGTGCCAAAGAAACGTTTGGTTCATTAAAAAAGGAAACTTTTTCTTATATGATAATATAGATGTATTATTTATTTCAGTCAGTTGCAGTGTATGAGAGATTGGAGTAATAATATAAAGATCATCCACCAATGTACTAGAGTAAATAACCCATTTATTATTCTTAATAACCACAGAGTTATTAAAATAAACCAAATATTCGTCTTTAACCAATTCAGAAATGAAAACTAAGTTCCTTCTAATGGCAGGTATATAAAGACAATCTCTCAATATTAAAACCCGATCTCTACCAAAACTGAGAGTGACATCTTTTACTACAACTGCTATTACCTTTGTATTATTACTCATATACAGGTAAATCTCTCCATCACTAAGTTGTGGGATTTTCTAGAACCTTTGCAATGAATTACAGACATGATTAGTGGCTCCTGTATCTACACACCAGGTATCAGTAGATAACACCGCTAAACATATTTTCACAACCAGTGAATAAAAATTACCCTATTTTTTCTGCCTTATGAGAAATACTGGATATTATCTTTTCTAGGGCCAGATCTGGTAGCAGTGAAAACATCTGCCTTTCAGCTTTTTTACACCAGTCTGTGGCCCATTAACTCCCTGGAAATCGTGTCTCCCTATTTCTAAATTTTTTTCTTCTTCATGCCTTTCGGCCTAGAGGAAGAACATTTTTCAGAAATAAACACATTTTCTGGTATTAAAAGAATATCATTTGTAGTTAAAACTATATCCAAGTTATATTTTCAATCAACAAAATTTGGTCCCGTAAGTTTGTTTTCTTTGAGTATTAAAGCGAGTTGGTTGAAAGCCATTTTAATCTTGAGAATCACACAATTAAAAAAATCATAAATTATGATGAGCAAAATTTTAAATTCGTTATAATTTGGTTCCCTCTACCATTTTAAAAATAAATTCGCCAGTAGCCTGTTAACTTGAGAATAGCATACCACGATTGGTGGACGTCTACTATCCATCATAAGACTAGACAGGTTAATTCTTTTAAATTTTACTATCTAGGCAATGACCATGCTAAGTAATATTACATAGCTGATATAGTTTCGGTCAAGTATATAATAGCAGTGACTCAGATTGGGAGGATACTATTATATACAGCTAAGTGTTAATTATCACCTAATCCCAAATCAATTGATTCGCAATGAACCATTCAGATAGAGAGAAAGGCCGATGGGGAGGAAGTCCTTACTACTAACACGCAGGGTTTAATTGCATCGCCTACAAACTAGTGATAGAGACCACGAGATTTATCTGTGAATAAGTTTTTTTCTTCACTTAGATTTTTAAAATATTTTTTAGGGTTATAAAAATCTGTTTAAAATAAATTTATTAATTTCGAAAGTTACACGATCTGAAAGAATCAAACATCTTTTCATGTACACTATTCCAAATATTCTGGTTTATCAAACCATAAAAGAATCAAACATCTTTCTGTGTACGCGATTTTAAATATTTTGATTTATCAAACCATCTTTTCGTGTTTAAATGTGTAATAAATAAAATTTAATAAATACGTAACTTTTTATTTAGCTTTTCAGATAATGTAGTGATTAAAGGTATTTATTTATTTTATTTTTTCTTTTACATTTTTTGAAAAATATTAATTTATTTTGATTAAACAATTTTTTTATTTAATTAATAAAAAATTTGGAATTAATTTCCACATTTTTCTAAGATATCTGATTTAAAAAAATCATCTTAAACGTGATATTTTGTAAAAAAATAAAATATCTAAAAAAAATTTAATTAATTAATTAATTAATTAAAAAAATTTAATTTTATTTTTTATTATAAAATATTTTAATTAAAATCAAAATTTTGAATTAATTAAATTAACAAGATAAATAAAATTAATAAATATCATCCACACAGTTAATAAAAAATTAAATATAAAATATAATAAAAAAATTCTGATTTTATAATTCATCTGAAACTCTAAAAAATTTCAATATCATGTTTTGAAAAAGATAAACTGCAAAAATCCAATCAGTATCAACTTCTCAAAAGGATAAGCTCCAAGTTGTATAAGAGACTGCTGCAGTTTCAAGCTTTGTTTGCAAAACTATGTTGGAATGCGCACGGAAATAGTTTTTCAGATGCTTCATGATGCTATTTCGGAATTTCTTGGACCGCTGCTGTGCGATTTGGTTGTGGATTGGAAAACCACTTCTGATTGGATGAAGAAAAATCACTGCCGAAGCTTGCTTTTGTTTCGCCGTTCAAATTGCTTTTGTTTTAGGAAACAAATTCTTTCAAAACAGTCTGAAATTATCGCTTGGAAAACAGTGCCTGTTGTGCGCTGTGCTTGCCCCTGAAACAGTAGCCACTTGGATTTCTTGGGAACTGTCGACTGTTTTGAAAAAGCGCCGCTTATTGGAATACCACTGTTTGGGCACTTTTGGAATCCAGTGCTGCTAGTGGTTTGTTTGTTTGGAATCACTGCTTGTTGTGGAAACCGGCGGCTTGTGATTGCGTCGCATGGGATGTTGCTGCTTGGGAAATTGGCTTCTGGCCTTGTGCCGCTGCCATTAGGCAGCGTTTGGCTGCTGCGGTTTTGCCTCTTTTATATATATATATATATATATATATATA
>JAOTRH010119228.1:0-14879 GCA_034768845.1 Heliamphora exappendiculata
AAAGTATTTTATTTAAATTCTCAGCACTTTTAAAATATAATAATATATCATATTCATAACTTATTTAATACTACTACTAGTTACATATAATTATTAATATCAAATATATATATATATATATATGTATATATATAAGGTTAAAATTGTTTACTTTTAATAAAAAGCAAAAAAGTTAATTTTTTATATAAACAACTAATTTGAAAAAAGCTTAACTTAAAAACTAAGTTACCAAACAATCTATTTTGAGTCAAATTTAATTTTTTTTGACTAAAAATACAAAAAAATCAAAAAAATTAGCTTTTAAACTAATTTTCAATAAGAGCCTTAGTGCCAATTATAAAGAGCTAAAATATATAATTATGAAAAAATTAAATATATTTAGTAAATTTACTTATAATTATATGTTTTGATAAAATATGAGATGGAGTAATATTTTCGACAGCTGAGCAAAATTAAGCTTGAAAAATTAAAATTCAAATAAAAATTAAAATTAAAAGTGAATTTGATAAATTTGATCTTAAAAATAGGAACCATCTTGGGCCATCGTCAACAACTCCGGGATCCATCTCCACGCAACCTTCAAGGACAATTTTGATGATTAACTCTGGTGACTTTTTATTATTAATTTTGGTAATTTTTTAGTGATCAATTTTGATAATTTTTAATGATCAATTTAAGTGTTTTTTCGATGATCTTCAACAACTAATTTTATTGATTTTTGGCGATCAACTCTAAAAACTATTAAAATTAGAGATAAATTTATCTGTTTATATCTAAAAATAAGTGAACATAGATAAATTTCACTGTTTAAATACAATAAATAGTGAAATTTTCCTTTATTATTCACTTATAACAAAATTGTAAATAAATTTATCTATCTGCATTAAAAAATAAATGAATAGAGATAAATTTCACTATTCGAATACAACGACTAGTGAAGTTTTTCTCTTTAATGTTCAATTATAATAAAACTAAAAATAAATTTATCTTTTTCAATCTAGAAATAAATAATCAAAAGCAAATTTATCGGTTTACATCTAGAAATAAGTGAACAGAGATAAATTTAAACAAGGATAAACTTATCTATTTGCCTCCAAAAATAAGTTAACATAGATAAATTTTTTTATTTGCATCCAAAAATATATAAACGTAAATAAATTTAGCTGTTTGTATTTAGTAATAAGTGAATAGAAATAAATTTATCTATTTGTATTCAAAAATAAGTTAACATAGATAAATTTTATTATTCAAATATAACAAGCAGTAAAATTTATCTTTAGTGTTCATTAGGCGTGTAATTTGGGCCCCGGTATGATCATAGCTCATGCGGGCCTAACCCGGGCCAAAGCCATGCACGAGCTCCCACAAGAAATCAGGCTGGGCTTTTTGGCCAAGGGGTAAGCCCAGGCCCCAAGGGTATGGCTCGGGCTTGGGCCGAGCCGGTCAGGTTTTTACCGGGCTTTTGATTTTTATTTTTTAAATTGTTATTGTATAATATAAGTTTAAATTTCTCTTAGTTTAATAATTATTTACTTTATAATATTAATATATTATTAATTTATTAATTTATTAGCCAAACTTCATAATAAATTAATAAGTTAATTTATTATTTATTAATTTATAACAATATAAATTTATTAGTTTTATATTTTTATAAATTTATAAATTATAACTTATAAGCTTTAAAATTTATAACCTATTAATATTATTATTAAGTTATTACTTTATTATTTTATTGTAAGTTTATAAATTTATCTCTTTTATTAGTTTTTATAGTTTATACTTTATAGTTTATTATAATTTATTAGTTATTTGTTATATTTATTAGTTTATTATATAAATTTATACCTTATTTATTTTTTAGGTTTTAAGTTTATAATTTATATTTTATAAATTTATTATTATTACTTTATAAGTTTATAGTTTATATTTATTGTAAATTTATTATAACTTTACTATTAAATGCAATAAGTTTGAAGACTTGAAATAATTAAATGAAATAAGCTTGAACATTTGAAATAATTAAACGCAATATAAATTTTATTAATCAAAAATTAAATTTGAACAATTGTATAAACACTATATTTTATATTTTTTAAAAAAGAATAAAGAAATAGCATCACTATAGGTCAAGTACATCCCAATTAGATTGGCACATACAAGCTTAATAATTATTTGCATTATTCTCTACTTAAAATTATAAATAAGATATAAAATTATAAATAACATGTTAAATTACAAATATAAGAAAATTAAAATTACAGATCCAAAATATAAAAATTTAACCTGAGCAGGACAATTCTTTAGCTAATCCAGATGTTATAATCTCCAAGTCAGCTTGTAATATTTCTTTCTCGTCCATTTTTTGCATCTTTTTGGCTGCGTAGATTGTGTCGCGTGTGATTATCAAAACTTGCATCATCGCCCGCGTCAGCCTCGATCTGTATTCGTTGAGAACTCGTTCACCTGCACTAAAGCTATTTCGGAACAATTGTAGAGACAGAAACAGTAAGAATATCACGAGTTATCGCGAGCAAGATTGACCACGATACCTTGTGTAGTTTTCAATACTCTAAAATATTAAAATTATCTTTATCTATGCTCTCTACTGCTTTAAAATATCGTTGGCGTTCAGTTATAAAACTCCTATAAACCTCTGAAAGTTTTCTCAATTTAATTAAAGACCAATTGTCCATACGATTTCGAGATAAAATCCTGATAGACGTTGGGCCGGGCCGGCCCCAACAGCTTTTTTGATCTCAACAGCTAATTTATCTCAACTGTTCAATTCAATTTCAAAGCGATCATAACCGTAAATTTTAAAAACTAACAGTTGGGCCTGGGACCGGGCCTAACTAACCGTTTGAAGTTTAAAAGGCGGGCTTAGGCAGCGGGCCTCGGGCCGGACCGGCCCATAGTAATGGCAATTTTTCCTGTCCCTACTATGCTTTGTAGGGTTTTTTTGCCTCCGATAACAAACGGGTTGAAGACGGTATTTGCTCTCCTCGCCTTGTTTTTTTCTGTCCCGCCCCTGATTACATAAAATAAATATTTTTTAATATATGTATAAAAAACATATTATATAAATATAATAAATCCAAAATATTAAAATATTATATTTATCTTTAAATTTTTTTATTTATTACGTTTTGTGTATTTAGTTACATTAATCCATCAACTATTATTTTTTATTTATTATATTATTTATAACTTTTATTAATATTACTTTTTTATTCTTAAAATTTATTTTTAAAATATCCCTATTTTCGCCCCATTACTTGCTACTATGTCGATATTTTCTCCCGTTTTTGCCCCGATCAAATAGAAGACGGGAATAGGAAAACTAATCATCGGCCCTATCCCGTTCCATTGCCATTCCTACTGGCCCATGGGATCATAGGAGTAGCCGAGGTTTGAAAATCCTATATTCGGACTCGGGCTTGTCTCAGGTCGAGCTCAGCTTACACAGTATCGGGTCTCATGTTAAAATTACTCTCCTAATATTCACTTATAATAAATCAGAGAAAAAATTATCTGTTTGCATTCAGAAATTAGTAAAGAGATATAAAATTCACTTTTCGAATAACAGCGAACAGTGAAATTTATTTATTATGTGAGTTATCAAAAAAGTTGTCGAAAATATTATAAAAGGTTGTGGGAGGTCGCTGGAGAGTCATCGAAAACCATCACTAGAGAATTGTCGAGAAAAATGGTCCCCAAAAAGTTGTTGGAAAATGATCGGCGACAATGGCCAATAAAAGTTGTTGGCAATGCTGGAAAAAGTTGTCGCTGACAACTAGAGTTGATAAATGGTGATGACGTGGCGAGAGTTGTATCAAGTAATTAAGAGAGAATGAGTAATTAAAGTGATTTTGTTCATAAAATTTTCAAACATTAAAGTAGAGGATTTTTAGGTTTTAGAACTTTTAAAACAATGAACCTAAGAAATTGAAAAAAATTAAATAAACTAATTACATTAAAACGGCTAAGAATTAAACTTATGACTAATTATTCCCAAAACAAATAACGGGCTAAATTACACTAAGCTTTTTATTGTATTCTAGTCCTGAATATCGAGGCAAATGAACACGGCCTACGTGCAGTGACGGATGCAATATTTTAATTTAGGAAGAACGAATTATTCTTATAAATTTTTAAGAGAGCATATATTAAATTTTTTTTAAAAAAAAACTTAGAGTGGACGAACTTATGTAATCATGAAATATTTTAAACTAATACTATTATAATAGTAAATTTTTTCAAAATCTTTAAGACACATCCGCCTCCATCGGTCCCTTATGTCCATCTATGCTTACGTGTATATAAATGACTAAATATTTTTTTGTAATAATTTTGTGTTACTTTTGAGCTTAACTATTCTGTGCACATATTATTTGGATGCGTAACATATGCATCTCGTCATTCAACCTATTATTAGACGTCTCAGAGTTAAAAATAAAATAATTAAATATTAAAAATTAAAATTAAAATAATTACATAAATAAATTAATATTGATATAACCAAAGGCAAAAATTAAAATAAGGAAACGTGCCTTGGGCTAAAAAAACTGGACTTTTTTGGATTTTTTTGTGTTTTGGCTTTTTTCATTTTTTCTTGCTTTAAGTTTTTTACTCTTTCGGTTACTTGTAATAAGATGATCTTAAAAAGTATAATCATTTAGAGTAAAGTTATTTTTAACTTTACTAAAAATAAAAAAAAATTACAAAAAACTTATTAATTGAAATTTCTTATCTTATTTAAACTAGCTAGTTATAAGCGCGTATAATATGGCTTAAAATGATCATAACGGAGGCTTCATTTGATTTCCAACTTAAAACCTTTTGGCTAAAACTCAAAAAAGCATCTTTTTATCATTTGACAGTTTTAACTTTGAGCCTTTTAGCTTATTGACTTTTAATTTTTTTGCCTTTTATTTATTAACTACTTTATATATTTTTAAAATCTCATAAATTTTATTATACATAGTTATTTTTTATAAAATTTATATTTTAAAACTTACTTGTCGAGATCTATCAAATAAATTCTACATAGCAAATAATAAATTATGTAAAAATAAAAAAATTATAATAACTTTATTTTAACTTAGAATTTTTGACTTATTATTATCTGATTGTCTTTTAATTTAAATTTACTTTTAAGTCAAATAAATTTTTAGCTTTAAAATTATTTCTAAAATTTATTAAATAAAATTTTTGCTTATTTAACACGAAGTGAGTGAAACCAAAAAATTTATCTTAAAATTAAGTTATAAAAAAAACCTAAGTTTGAAATTGCTAGAAGTAAAACTAAAATAACTTAAAAGAGTCCACGCTATCATTTTCTTTATTCTTATTTTTTAAGGAAAAAGAAGTGACATCCAAACATTGGCACTTTTAGGACCAAATTTTACCAATTTTGGTTTTTTTGGTTTTTTGTTTTAAATTTTTAATTAAATTTTTTTATTTTTTTGAATGTTAACCAAAAAATTATAAAATTCTAATCAAATGATAAATTTTTTTTTACTAAAAACAAAAATAAACAATATAAAATTTAATTTATTAACTTATTTTTTAAAATTTATTTTTATTTTTAATTTTTTTAATATAATTTAATTAAATATTTTTACTTTTTTCACTCAGCTCGGCGAGTCTAAAATTACAACATGACTAACAAATACAATAAATTAATATCAAAATCCAAACAAGGAAAACATACAAAACATAGAAGCAACGCAGAGTGATTTGGTCGTGACAGAGAGAGGCATCCGCCCGTTGTCCTTCCGGAAGAAAAGCGCCATGTACAACGGCCAATTGACCACCACCAGAACGCCGCACAGAAGGATCTGCAGAGCCATCGTCTCGCACACTTCTCCGAAATTCATCGCCGTCGCCGCCGCGGAAACAAAGCAAATCAGATTCAGAAGCGCCAGGGAAGCCAGAATGGTGAACATCGGAAAAGAGCTCCGGAACTCCATAATCTCCTGATCGTATCTCCGGGCAACGTCGGGATCGGAAACCTTGCTTGTGATTACAAAATTCGCCTGTGAAAAGCCGAGTAGTCTGGAGATTGTGTCGGCGAGGGCGAAGAGGTAGGAAGTGGTTCTCTTGTAGAGCCAAATGCGTTGGTCGTTCCACCAACCCAAGGCTGTGCCGCCGGACCTTAAGAACTCGGCTAGGCTGTACGCGTACTTGGCGATTATCACGTACGCGAATGGAAGAAACCAGGGGCTCCACACCTGAATTTATACGTATACAAACAGAAGTTTAATTCTTTTCATCAAAGTACAAAAAAAATTCAGAAAATACCAAAATAATCCAAAATAAGCTAAATCTTATGTGTTGCTTATTTTCATATTTTAAGAAATTTTTTTATTTTTTAATTAAATTTTGTCATTTTTTTTGATTCATTTCATCAAAATAATTCAAAAAAATAAAAAAAATAATTAAAAGATAAAAAAATTCAAAAAGGACAAAAACTAAGCAAAATAATCGAAATTTAGCCCAAAAAGGGCCTTAGTTTAAGATTTACCATACTTATAAATATAAATAATTTATGAAATATAATATGTATTCCCTAAAATCGATAAAAGTTGTTTATTAATTTATTGATTTATTTTTTATTGTAAATTTTTTATTTTTAGTAAATTTTTTTAATCGTTTAGTTAAACAATTATACTTTTTAAACTCCTCTAATTTAGACAAGTCGAAAAAATAAAATTTTTTAATCAAAATAAAAAAAAATTTTAAAAAGACAAAAATAAGTAAAAATAAAACAATAAGTCAAATCGAATGTTACTTATTTTTGTCTTTAATGAATTTTTTTATCTTTTGATCAAAATTTTTTACTTTTTGAATTTATCTCATCAATTTAGTCAAAAATTTAAAAAACACAAAAACAAATAAAATATTACTTATTTGGCCATGCAGGGCCATTATTCCAGGACCATTGTATTCTTTTATGTTATAATGATTCGGACAAATATAAATTTTAAATCCAATGCTTGTTTAGTTGTGCAACTATTAAGTAGAATTGAATTATATGAGAATAATTTTATATAATTTATTAATATTTGTTAAAGACAAAGAATTTCATATAACTACTACTACTTGACGAATCCAAGTATTAGGTGGGTTTGTTAATCCAGTTGGAATAAAAAGAAAATGAAACAATGCATTAAATTGACTTCTTGTTTTTTGTTTTGCCTCTTTTAAATGTATTAAATAACTACACACTAATTTGCTGAGTACCCACACTTAATATTATATGTGCAAATATTTATATATTATGTACCGGTTTTTTAATGCATTGGTTAGTGAACTTATTTTTAGATGTGCAAATATTAATTATACAGATTAAGTCAAATTAATGCTTTAAGTCAAATTATCTAAATTTTTACATTTTATATGTAATTTGGTATCTTATACAGATTCAATTACTGAGTGTAAAATAAAACTTTTAGACCAAAGTCATGCAAAATATATGCTGAGAAGTATATAAGAAATTAGATAGGACAAAAAAATGAATTGAAGAGCAATTTATAAGGCATTATTTCGACTTCTTTGGATATTTATCAGTCAATGCCTATTGATTTCTCAACTCATCCATTTGTTTACCTCTCTAATAACTTTTTTACAATTATAACATTCGGTTTGTTTCGACGTAAAATATTTTTAAATAAAATATTTTATTAATTTTTTATTATTTAATTTATAAAACCTATGTAAAAGATTTTTTTTGTAAAATATTTTATCTCATTAGATAAAATTTAACTTACAAAAAATTAACTCGTAAATTAATTTTAAAATTATAATTTCGCACACTTTTACCTAATTCTTTTTACCTTTTGTCGTTTTCATAACCGATGAGAATGTGTGTAAAATAAATGATATGAGAATCAGAGAGAGAGAGATCATTTATGCTGGCAATTTTTTTGATTTTTTTTATTAAAAATATTTTTTAAATGTTAATCAAATATTAAAAAATACAAATAAAAAAATTATTTTACATATAAAATATTTTTCACAATAAAATATTTTATTTTACATCAAAACAAATAAACTTAAGGTACAAATTTATTGTATTTGGGCATTTTTTTTGTATTGTTACTTTTTTTTTTGTCTTTATAAATTACTTTGGCTAACTCTTTTATAGTTAACTCGACAAGTGAAACTCAGCAAGTAAAAAATATATTGACCAAAAGATTAAAAATGCTAAAAATAAAAATAAACATAGTAAGATTTATCTTGTTAACTTGGTTTAACTTTTATTTTTTATTTTTTTATTTTTTAAATTTCTAATGGAAAAAACTCTTTCGACTTATCTCGACAAAAACAATAAAAAAATATAAAAAATAGTAAAAAAAAAAAAAAAAGGAGAGAGAAGAATAGAAGATAGAATCAAAGAAGCTACGTACCTTTGGAAACAGGGAGACGAGCCTGAGGAGGTAAAGGGAAGGGACAACAGTGTAAAACAAGGTTGCCAAGGAGTTTGGAGCCCAAAGACAGTAGGTACAGTACCCCATTATAAGGGCAGGGCTAATCCTTCCGAATCCATACCACGCCGGACTGTACTTAGACAGCAGTATTTGTAGATCACCTTCCGACCATCTCTTGTGCTGCATCAGTGTCTGCTCCAACGTTGTTGGAGCAATTCCTAGGAAACCCTTTCTTTCCGGATTGTAATACACCGATTTCCATCCAAGACTCTGAATTGATAATCCCGTTATCACGTCTTCCACTGGACAACCGTATTTCAAACCCATCTGCAAAACCAACATCCATTCCATCAAACCAAAAAATTTAGGAAAAAGCGTCTGATTTTATTTTTCTTCAATTATAAAAAATTTTAACAATTTTTTTTTAGTTAGATCCTAAAAGAAATAAATTTATTTGTATATTTTCAAAATATGTATAAATTATACAGAAAAATTTATATGTCTTGCATAAATAAGTATACAGATAAATTTATCTATATAAAGAACATTGTGAATACAAATAAATTTAAATATTTTGCATAGAATAAGATGACAGATAAATTTATTTGTATACATTACATAAAAATTTATCGGTTTGTGTTATATTTATATGTGTTGTAGACGATTAAATCTCGCGCGTTAAAAATTTTATTGACGGACCTTGCGCGTTAAAACTTAATTTATTAGACTATTAACTAAAAACTCTAAAAATTTACTAACATATTTTTTTATTTTCCTTAAGAAAATAAGTCTATACACTTTCTAAGCATACTAAGGTGGTATTTTGCATTGCTAAAATTACTAGTTTATATATTATAATTTGTAACAGAAATTATAAATATTTAGTAAAGATTGTATCTTGTAGCTAAAATAAATAAAAATTAATTATAAGTTATTGCAAAAATTGTGGATGTTCTGTAAAAACTTGTATTTAATAGCTAAAATTAATAGTAAAAAACCAAAAATTACTAGTAGTAATTTTGTCAAACACCCCCTAACTTTTTTAATTTACCAATAAGAATTGATAAATTTATACTAATATATAAAATGAGAGCACGCATTTGGTGTTCCCTTTAAAATGAGACTGTATGGACTTCTTGATTCCAAAAATATTCTAAATATTACTTCAAATTTAAAATTGTGTAAACATTTTGTTTTGTTCAAAATACTCATCTAACTTTTTCTCTATTATTTAATTTTAATTTATTCTACTAAAATCGAATCATTATACTATTTAATTTCTTTATACTACTTTTATTTTTTAAATACATATAAGCACCAACAACTAATAACTATAAAAAGTCTAGCATTATAATGGAATCTTTTCGTAACTTGGCTTAAAGCATAGTTTTTTTTTTCCTTCTTAAAATCACTTTATATATATAAAAAAAAAAGGTTTGGCAAAACATTTATATGGCTTAAAAGCTAAAAATTTATTTAGCTTAAAATAATTTGAAGTCTAAAGTGAATAAGACCTGATTTCCCCACTGAGTGTTTTGTTCAAATCCGCAGCTTGCAAGACCCTTGAGTCTTGCTTCCAATTCATTTACACTTTCTTCTGTATTGCTAACATTGTCTGATCTCCTCCATTCAATCTGGTTTTCGTTGCTGAACTTTCTACCACAGAGGGTCTCTCTCCTGTGAAAGCACCCAGTTCCCACGTACAGAGGACCGCCATAACCATCCAAACCATGGAATTCCACCTGCATTCCCAAAATTAATTAATTACTTAATTAATTATTCCAACTATAATACAACCAAATTGAATAACCCAGTTTATGACTTTTATAAGGACTTTGGTGTAACCAAAGTACCTGCTTGTTCTTGTTTTAAATTATCCTATTGTTTTGTGTAGATTTAAGCTACCAGTACTGTTGACACAACATTTTATGCAGAAATTACAACTATTTGTTAAAATTATAAATTCATAACTTTAAATAGTATAATTTGTATTTGTTAATTTAAAATCAAGAATTACAAGCAGCAACTTAAAACACACCCTCTTTAATTAAAAAAACAAATAACAAAAAAAGAACTTTTTACTCAATTATAAAATTAAAAAAAAAGGTCAAAAAATAAAGAAAAACAAACATTCTTAGAATACTGACCTCGTTGATTACTCTTAATGAACTACTGTATATCTCATTCTTGGTAATGTTGAAGAAATTCTGGGGAAACTGGACGAAAGCGATTTGATGGCCCTTTTCTTCGTCCATGAAGAAGCAAAGTGCGTCGCGCACCGAACACGAATTGTTGGAGTACATATCGCAGTCCACGTTCAGAATGATTTGCCCGTTGCTAATCTCCGATGACACCCTTATCTGCACAATATTCAATTTCCACAACTTATATATATATTGATTTAATAGTTTTAGGGTATTGAATTTTGCTTCCCTTACCAGTGCATTCATGGCTCCAGCTTTGAAGTTATGGGGATGATTGGGTCTCTTCTCCCTGGCCAAATACACCAGAGTTGGTAATGCACGCCCTTCAATATCCTTCGCATCTGGGTCTCTTCCATCAATTAATATCTGCATCATCATGCATTAATTGGAAGAAGATTTACCAAAAATACATCTTTACCGACTAAAATTTATTTCGTCACCAAAAGTATTAACCAAAATTTTGTTTGGTGGGTTTTCAGCTGGTTTTTGTGGGTTGGAACTTGCTCTCTGTTGAAGGTTTCCGAAGTGGGCAGAGCCTTTTTTCTTTCCTTTGTTTTCGTTATTTTGATCCTGTATCTTGTATAGTCGTTGGCTTGTGTTTTGGTGATGTATTGCGAAGTAGGCGAACTCCTTTTAGTTTTTGTTTTTGTTATTTTGATTCTGAAGTCTGTTGTGGCAAGTGTGACTTTGCTATTTGGTTCTAGCTTTGTATGTATAAGCTCTTGACAGATTCATTGTATAGGCCTTCGCCTTACGGCTGTGTAAGGGATCGGGTGTTTGCGTTTTGCTGCAGGTTTCTCCTAATCCTGCGGCGTGGAAGTATATTTTGTTTGTTTCCCTATGGCCTATTCCTATTCCTGCTGCAGTTAAAGGCGCAGATTAAGGGCTTTTTGACTGTTTTGTTTGCTGCGTACCCCTAAGAAGGATCAGCTTGCTCTTTTGGAGGTTTAGTGTGCTGCTGCTTTGTAGATGGCTGTTCAGGTTGTAGTCTTTTGCTTATTTCTGTTGAAAGGGTATGTTGCTGGATTAGTTTTTGGTTTTGCGTTTTAGTCGTTTGGGGATGTTTTGATTGGTTGTAATCTTGGTTTTATGTTTGGTTTGTTTGGGAATACACTAAAATCCCACCTCATACCCATTACTTTGTGGTTATGATAGGGGCTCTTGGTTTTGGGTTTTTGTGCAGTTTGGGTTCTATTGTAATTAATTGGGTATGTCCTTACAAACATGTAATTTTATTTTATTTTTATGTTACAATTAATTCATCAAAAAAAATTTATTTGGGTATCAAAAATGTATTTTCTTGTAGGGGTAAAAGAATCAAGCAGCAAGTAATTAGTTTTGTGGTGTCTGAAAAGTCATTTGTTTTTAGTTTTTTTATTTTTTTTATTAACTAGTTTTTAATACTTTTTAAAATCCTTTTAATGAAAGAAACTAATAAGTTATTAAAAACACAAATAAATAAATAAAATAAAAAATTACAGAAGCACCATCTACACTATTTTCATATATCACTTAACCCTCTTGAATTTTAAAAATCGTACAAAGTGGCATTCTAACTATTTGTTTGTATTACTTTGTCTCTAATTATTAATTAAAATTACAAGAACATCTCTTAACGGAGGGATGCAAAGTGATACAAAGAAATAGTTAAGGGACCACTTTGTACGAATTTTTAATTCAAGAAGTTAAGTAATATACAAAAATAGTATAAGAATGTTCCTATAATTTTTCCTAAATAAAATTTTACTTACTAATTTATTTTGAATTGTTTTCATTTTTTTTGAATTTTTTTTCATATTTTGACTTCTTTTGATATATTTTTGTCCTTACATTTTTTTTTGGAAATCATGATACACTCTCCTTTTGTGTAAAAAAATACTCTCTCGTTTTATCTTTTAGCATGTAAATTTATAAAATCATCATTTAATGCAATACACTTTTAAGAAAAGCACGAATAATTTTATAAATTTACATACTAAAAAGGCAAAAAAATAAGTAGAGTATTATACAACATGCTGTAAAAGAAATTCCGAGAGGGCCCTCTGTGAATTTAAAAATCTATAGCGCTTCGATAGAGTAAGAAATTCAAAATGGAATGATTTTGAATTCCGATTCATTAGTATTAAAAAAAACATTTTAAGAATTATTTCTCTTTTTCCATATTTTTGGTCAATTTTTTTAATTTTATTTTTGTGAATACGAAAAAAAAAAAAAAAAAGTACTTGAAGGATGGTATCATGGTCGTGTCGAGAGGAAAATGAATTCCATTGGGAAAATCCTCTATGTTCTGTGCTTATGCTTTCAGAGATTCGTCCCAGCTTCACTGCACTGCTGATTCGGTTCTCCATGTCTTCATATAATTTCTGCATCACAATAATAAAATAAAATAAATAAATCAAGCTACAAAAACTGGAATAAACTCTATTGATTGGTAAATAATTTTTTTACTTTTTATTTATTTTTTAAACATGGTTTTTTTTTTATTTTGTCTCTTTGCATCTCAATATATATATCAATATGAAAAAAATAAATAAAAGAGCTATGTTTTATGCAGACGACAAAATGACTGGCCAAATACAAATAAGATATAAGGATAAAAACTTTGAGTTTTGATTTCCATTCTCAACCCTCATTTGATTGGGAATAGGGATAAATTCTTCTATTTTCGGCTTCTATTTAATCAGGATGGGAATAAGAGAAAATGTTGATAAAGTAGCAAGAAACGGGCAACGGTCACTAACAAAGATGTTTCGGATATAATTTTTAAAGTTTAAAAGAGTTATATAATAAGAGTTATAAATAATATAATAAATAAAATAATAGTTGATGAATTAATATAAGTAAAAATGCAAAATGTAAAAAATAGAAAATAAAAATTAAAAATAAATATAATATTTTAATATTTAAAATGTATTATATTTATAAAATATATATTTTATAGATATATTAATATTTAAAAAATATTTATTTTATACAATTTGGGACGAGTCAAGAAAAAATAAGACCAAAAAAATAAATACCGCTCCCACTAGTTTGTTATCAAAAATAAAAAAAAATTATACAAAACGAAGCGAAAACGTGGAAGGAGTGGGATGGAAAAATTGGCATCTCTAATGCCTATTCTTGTTGGTTATGTTTGTTTTGAAAGTAACGATCATTTAGTATTTTTTTATTAATAGTCTTAGGATAGCATTTTTAATACATTGTTAATCTCTCATTTTGTTTATTTTCATGTTTTGTTATTTAATAGGACACCAAAAATTTTCATATCTAATCTTTTGTTTGTAAATTTGAAAATAAACTTTATGCATAAATGATAATAATACGCTACATAACTGTACCTAAATTAATATGAACCAAACTAAAAAAATAAATAGCTTTAAAAATAGAAAAAATATATAATAAAAAAACTGTTTTCAAAGAAACAAGAAAAATAAATAATTTTAAAAATAAAAAAAGAAACAAAAATAGTTAAAAACTAAATAAGCCCTTTAGAAAAAATATATAGAAAAAATAGATTATAAAAACAAAACAGTTAAAAAAATAATAAAAAATAAAAACAGATTTTTTTTTAATAAAAGAAACATACAAACAAAGAAAATTTCTTTTTAAAAAAACAGTTTTTAAAATAAACAATATATAAAAAACAGTTTTTAAAATAATTAAAAACAGTCTTCAAAATAAGAAATAATAAAAACAATTGTTTAAAATAATAATAATAATAAGCAGTTTTCTTAAAAAAAAACAACAAACCGTTTTTAAAAAAATAGAATAAACTATTTTTCTATAAATAAAAAATATATTTTTTTAAAAACTAATAATAAAAACTGTTTTGCTAATTAAAAAATATATAATACTCTTCTAAAATAATAATAATAATTTTTTTTTGATATTTGAGTATGAATATTTTAATTCTAAATTATTAATTCCATCATCTCTCTAGTATAGAATTATTCCTTATTTATGAAATTTGATAATCCAAGATAATTTATCTGATCTCATTAATTGTAATTAATTATAAGATAAAAATTATCTTTTAAATTGTTAATTTAATTTTAAATTTATTTTTTTTAAATAGACATAACCACTAGATAAATGAGAGATAATGGTACATTATATATCATCACTTATGTGATACTCCCAAGCAGTTAATAATTTTCTCAAGAGAGGTGGTTAGCGTATTTGAATAAAAAAGAAAAAAAAAACTCAATGGCCATATTTGGACTAAAATTTTAAATAT
>JAOTRH010119239.1:0-14877 GCA_034768845.1 Heliamphora exappendiculata
GAAAAAGGGAGTCAAGTTTGAGTGGGATCAGAAATGCCAAGACGCCTTTGATGCCGTACGACAGTACCTACAAAATCTACTTGTTCTAGCTCTTTTCGAACCTGACAGGCCACTAATTCTTTTCTTGTCAGTGACTAACTCAGCTATGGGATATATGCTGGCGCATGAAGGCGAGACTGAAATTGAAAAGGCTATCTACTACCTAAGCAAAAAGATGACCGGATCAAAAATATGGTACACGCCGTTGGAGAAGACATGTTGGGCTCTAGTTTGGGCATCCTGAAAATTAAGGCATTATATATTGTCTTTCACAGTGAACATCATCTCCCGGATGGATCCGTTGAAGTATCTGTTCAAAAAGTCGGCACTGACAGGAATGCTGGCCCAATGGTTGTTGCTATTATATGAGTTTGATCTCTAATATGTCACCCGAAAGTCAGTCAAAGGTAGAGCAGCGGCAAAATTTTTGGCTGACCAACCAGTTGAAAGGGATGAAGATACAGAGTTCCCGTTTCCTAGTGAACACTGATGAAAGTCGGGGATGACAAATGGACTCTATATTTTGATGGCGCGTCCAATCAATACGTCTATGGAGTAGGAGTCCTTCTTGTCACTCCTGATGAATCGCACGTTCCGCTATCTCAATTTTGAAGTCACCAACAATCAGGCCGAGTATGAAGCATGTTTAGCGGGATTAGAGGTAGCCTTAGAACTAGGGGCAAGGAAGCTAGAAGTCATCAGAGACTCAGCACTAGTGGTTTCACAAGCTAGGGGAGAATGGAAGGTCAAGGACGTGACATTGATTCTCTACCATTAGGAGCTAGAGAAGCTGATACCGTGCTTTGAATTGGTGATCTTCACCCATGTACCAAGACTGCAGAACAGGTTTGTCGATGCACTGGCCACCCTGGCATCCATGATTGACATACTGCCCGGAGTCCAAATGAGACCGTTGATAATTTAGCAGAAGAGAAAGCCGGCATATGAGATGACAGCCGCTATTGAAGAAAGCACTGACAGCCTTCCATGGTACTTTGACATTCAGAACTTCATAGAGAAAGGAGAATATCCCAAGCTTGCCAGTAAAAAGGACAAACGGGCGATACGATAACTATCTGCGCAGTTTGTCATTTATAGTGGTAAAATGTACAAACGAGGACATTTTGGGGTTAACAAGCTGTGTGTAAACACTGAAGAGGGCCAAGAGTTGATGAAAGAGATACATGCAGGAGTCTACGGACCACACATGAGTGGTAACATGTTAGCCAAGAAGATCCTAAGGCAAGGATACTTTTAGATGACAATGGAGACAGACTGTATATAGTTTGTGCGGAGGTGCCATAAGTGTCAGATTCACGCAAACCTTATGCACGTTCCCCTGTATCAGTCGTATAACCTGACGTCACCAGGGCCATTCTCAGTATGGGGCATTGGTGTGATTGGCAGAGTAACCCCGAAGGCATCCAATGGACATGAGTTTATCCTGGTGGCCATTGACTATTTCACCAAATGTGTGGAAGCAGCTTCCTACTCGGTATTGAATGCCTCCCATGTCGCTAAGTTTATCAAGTAAAACATCATTTGTCGATATGGGATACCGCATGAAATTATCTCGGATAATGGCTCACATTTTTAAGGAGAGATTCTGGATCTTTTCGTGGAATATCGGATAGTGGCTCATAAGTCCTCGCCATATCGACCACAAACCAACGGAGCAGTCGAGGTAGAAAACAAGAACATTAAGAAAATCCTACAAAAGACAATCAGCTCACACAAAGATTGGCCAGAACACCTGCCATTCGCACTTTGGGGATACCAAACGTCAATCAGAACCTTAGTTGGAACAACACCATACTTTCTAGTGTATGGAATGAAAGCGTACTCCCCATTGATGTGAAAATCCCCTCACTGAGAGTAGTGGCTGAGGCCAGTATTCCAGAAGTAGAATGGAAGAGTTGCTCTTGTTTGATGAAAGAAGACTGTAGGCCCTATTCCATGTACAAGGTTACCAGAGGAGGATAGCTTGAGCGTTCAATAAGAGGGTCAAGACTCGGGACCTCAGAGAAGGAGATTTGGTTCTCAAAGAAATCAGAGCTCCTATCTTCGACCCGAGAGGAAAGTTCAAGCCAAAATGGTTCGAACCTTTTCTGATGAAAACCATCATGACCGGTGGTGCAGTCATTATTATAGACTTGGATGGCAATGTATTCTTTACTTCAGTTAACCTCTATCAATGAGCGAGATGGCCAGGCATCCCAATATTGTGCTAGAAAAGGAGCCCGCAGTGTAGATGAGAATAGATGATTGCGGATGCTGGAAAAGGTGATCTGACTGCGACCGAACTGTCGCATAATTTGATGGGGTAATAAAAGGTAGTCTAACGTAGCCCAACAAGCAGCACACCAGGATGATCCATAGTGGTCTGAGTCATAGCAGAAATCCGCCACCAAGGGCACTGCCAGGTAATGTCAGAACCGGCCAGAGAGGAAAAATATTGTCACCAAGATGCCTCAGTGTCACATATCTGATAACGCGGACGGTAAAGAAAAGCAGCGGCATTGTGTCTATAGTGGGAGGCTTCTGTATAAGGTTCACCTTCTCCATCAGCTAGATCTGTAGCAAATGTTAGAATAGTAAGAGAAAGGTTTTGCAGTGTAACAGAGAACTTGATATAAAGAAAGATGTTAAGATCACCTGGAGAAGTAGAGGGCTGCCAGCAAAGGTGGTGGTTTCACCACGATGAACAACGTCCAAGCCCAGCAGTGTCTCAACCAAAACCAGGGGCACGAAGTCTTTCCCCATCCACATTTGGCCAGCAATGTCAACCAGGACACAACTAACCCGCCCATCAGAAGGGATAAGCAGATACTGGGCAAGGAGGCAGAAGCAAAGCGCATAATAGTGCCGCAGCTGAAAGTCTAGATCGTTGAGGTCACCAGTAGGATGAAACTTCTCAATAAGCGCTGGAATGCCGAGATAGTCACCCGAGGTCAGACGAGAAGCTTCCATCTTAGACAGACCGCAGAGTTTCATCACCTGCTGTCGAACAGAGAGAAAAAGAGTGGGGATAACAACAGAACTCCGCAGAGTCAAGTCCAAGATGGCGACAAACTCCTCTACAGTTGGACATAGTTCCTCGAGACCGAACCGAAAGACGTGAGACTGTGGATCCCACAGTTGTATAGCAGCTACCAATAAAGGTTTGTCAATATTCACACTCCTCAATGAAAAAAGGGCGTTAAGGCTAAAGAGGGCGAAGTTCAAACGTTCAACATGAAAGAATTCCTCAATCCATGAAGAAAGGGGATTAACCATCTGAGTCCGAGCAATAGCAAATGGGGTCTCTAGAACTGTATTTATAAGGCTAGGAAGGGCGGGAAACCAGAAATTTGATAAAAGGCACGATCAATGTGGCGACCGCCATCTTGGAACTGGTGACCGCCAACTCTAAAAAGCATAGTACAGTGACATCATTCCTTTGACCAGGCGACCGCCAAGTAGATATTTTGGGAAAGTGGCAACCGCCATGTTATATTATGGTGACCGCCATGTTCAAACATGGGGGGTCTGGGGCAATTTTTAGTTTGTGTGATCTATATTAGTTGTGACATCTGAACTATGCACCTAAGGCAGTTTGAGCAGTAAATAAGAGAGAACCATACAACAGACGAATAAGCAGATAATGAAATGGCACAAAGGCCTAAAGTGCATCAAAAAGTAGCAAAATAATACTGGGGCACTCAGGCCCAATAACCATCAGCAAAATTGGGGCACGCAAGTCCATGGATCAAGTAAGTCAAAATGGGGCACACAGGCCCATGAAGCAGATAAAATGTATGTAAATAAGTTAAAATGGGGCACACAGGCCCATGAAGCAAATAAAATGTTTGTAAAAATGTCATAACAAGGCACGCAGGCCCATTAAAATAAATGTGTCCAAAAAGAAACCTTGGGGGCTCTCTCTCTCTCTCCCTCTCTCTCAATCTCATGTATGCCTAGGACGAACTCGTCGGGAAGGGCTAGCCTCCTCTGAGCTATCATCCTCGAAGAGTCTGTCGAAGTCATCACCATCATCGCTGCTGGAGGAAGAAACAACTCTGGATTGGCTTCGAGCAGTTGAAGCTGACCCTCTGGAACGAGCTCGGGAGGAAGCACGAGACCCTCGACCACGTGCTGGAACTAGGGCAGGAGCAGGAGCAGGGGTAGAATAGCAGCAGCTACAGGTGGCTGTCAAAAGAGACAAAAAATAAGAAAATAGCACAAAGAAGAAATAAAAAGATCAAATAGGACAAACACTTGCCGACCGAGGAGCAAAAAGAACCCCAGCTGCACGCATAGCAGCATCCTGCTGGCGAACAAGGGTCCGCAGGCCACTCATCACCAGCATGAGATGATCCAGCCAAGCCTGATCCGTCTGTTGAAAAATAAAGCAGAACTGAGTAATCTACGAATAAAGAAGGGCGAAAAAGAAATAGTGAGAAAAGGGTCAAACCTGAGCATGCTCTGGCCGGAACTCCAAAGCTGGAGGAACCGGGATAGGAATGTCGAA
Source organism: Heliamphora exappendiculata (assembly GCA_034768845.1). Classification (NCBI taxonomy): domain Eukaryota; kingdom Viridiplantae; phylum Streptophyta; class Magnoliopsida; order Ericales; family Sarraceniaceae; genus Heliamphora; species Heliamphora exappendiculata. The sequence goes on from JAOTRH010119239.1 coordinate 4,550, forward strand.
AGCATACTCGTCTACGAAGGAAGATTCAGTCCAGGGTATCTCGACTCTCCCAACCCTAGCTCCACCAGCCGGACCAGCATCTCTACCAGCCGGACCAGCATCAGTAGCAGCAGCCCCAATACCCGCAGCCTCTAGTGCCTGTCCTCGTCTCCTGCCTCCTGGGGCAATCGGGTCGGGTCCTAGTGGTCCCATCAGATGAGCCCGAGCCCAAGCTGTATAATCTCCCTTCACTATAAGTAGCTTCGTAGCCGGGGTCCCCATTGTCTCCAGCAAAAGGTCGACCCAGCCCAGATCCTTAGTTCGGCGCATACAAGCCGGAGGAACCACTGGGATCCAGAAGTCATCCAGGCTGAGCAACTGGCGAACCACTCTCTCTCCCAGATAGTACTCCCGCCCAAATGGGCCCTCCAGCAGGATACGCCTCGTAACAGTGTCGCGGCTGCGCATCAGATTCGCGCCGGCCCGATCCTCTATGCCTCTCCAGACATCCCAGTGGACCTGTAACAGTTTAAGATACAGTACAATGCAAAGAACAGTAAAACATTCAGTATGATGAATAGTGTGCAGTAATCAGTGTCGGTGCAGTACAGTGTAGTGAACGAAATAGAGAACAGTGCGGTGCAATCCAGTGAATAGCGCAATAAGCAGCATAATACAGCAAGTAGTGTATTGAATGGTAAAGATACCTGGTCGGGGGTCAGCCGATCCAAAGATACCCAGAACCGGTCAAGATCCTTCCCTCCAACTTTCGTCCCCTTCAGCCCACGGGACCACCGGGCCGCACGGGAAATAACCAGAGGGTCTGTAGTAGAGTTTGTTGGGACATGAAGCCCGAGGAACTCATAGGTCCATAACTGCAAAGAAGAAGATGTCAGCTGGCATAAATAACAGATAACAGAAATGGATGAAGAACTACAGAAACTAAGTCATACCTCCCAAACCCTCTAGTATCCCCCCAATGCTGAGCTCCTGAGGGAACCGAGTCAGTATCCTTATAAAACTGTAGAGGGTAGCCAAAGTAGCGCCGCCCTAGTCGTACTAAGCGACTCGATCAAGATGACCCAGGCCACCCAAGTAATGAAAGTGAACGCTATTCTCCTTGTTCAAAAATAAGGAGGTACCGAACATATACATAAGAAAATCTCTAGCGACCCACTCGTAGTGGCGAGGCTCGGTGCACTGAAAGTGTCAGAAGAGGTCGAAGAACTAGGTGTATCTGACTCGATCCCGGTCCATCTACGCGGGAATAGCCTTGAGAAAATACAGCAACGCACCAGCAGACTACGCAATGGTGGGATCGAATGGGATGGAAGCTCCTCCAACTCGAATGCTGGTGATGAGGACAAAGTCCAGAGGCATCAGAGTAGCCTCGAAGGAGGTAAAATGGAAGGTGTTGGTGGTATCCCACCACTGTTCGGTCAGGGCTGTCAGCCATACTTGATCATTGCTCGTCCAACCCAGGAGGGGTATAAAGCGAACAAAGCCGAAAGCATCAATGTAAGCCCGGCTAGGAGCAGGGAGGGCATCGTACCACTCTAACACCTCCCCGGAGGCAGAACCTCCGAAGCTTGGGACATAATGACCAGCCTGTAAAAAAAGACAGATAGAGAACATATAAAGAACAAGTCAAGCAAGCAAAGTGCAGAAAATATCTTAAGGTAGAGCTCTAGGAAACTAGGCGCCCTAACCCTAGGTTCTTGTGCAAATGACGACTTTTCGTTTTCTTTCAAGCCCAAAGAAATTAGGTACCTTAACGTTAGGTTCGTGATTCCTAGTGACCCTAAGCCCAGGTCCAATAGGCAAATTTCTATCATTCTATGCTAATTTTCTTCCCAAGTGTTTATAAAAAAATAAAAAAATAAAAAAATAAAAAGAAAAAAAATCTTCCTAAAATTTATGGAATTTTCTAAGATTTTTCAAATTTCTAGGGTTTTCTTAAAATTTTTCTTAAATTTCTAAAATTTCCCTCAAATTTATAAAATTTTCTAAAAATTTTCTTCAAATTTGTAAGATTTTTTAAAAATTTCTAGGATTTTCTAAATTTTATTTTCAAATTTCCAAAGTTTTCTTACAATTTCTAGGATTTTCTAAATTTTCTTTTCTCAAATTTCTAAAGATTTCCTCAAATTTCTAGGATCTTCTAAAAATTTTGAAGATTTTCTAAAAATTTCTAGGATTTTTTAAAAAAAATTTCAAATTTCTAAAAATTTTCTAAAAATTTCTAGGATCTTCTAAAATTTTTTCTCAATTTTCTAAGATTTTTTAAAAACTTTTCTTCAAATTTCTAAGATTTTCTAAAAATTTCTAGAATTTTCTAAACTTTTTTCTCAAATTTCTAGGATCTTCTAAAAAATTTTCTCAAATTTTTAAAATTTTTCTTAAATTTCTAAGATTTTCTAAAAAATTTATAGGATCTTCTAAAAATTTTTCTCAAATTTCTAAAATTATCCTCAAAATATTTCTAAGATTTTCTAAAAATTTCTAGGATCTTTGAAATTTTTTTTTTCAAATTTCTAAAATTTTTCTCAAATTTCTAAGATTTTCTAAAAATTTCTAGGATTTTCTAAAAAAATTTCTCAAATTTATAGGATTTTTGAAAAATTTCTAGTATTTTCTATAAATTTTCCTAAAACTTTTCTAAAAATTTCAAAAATTTTCTTACAATTTTTTCAAAATTTCTAGGATTTTTCTCAAAATTTTAAATATATTTTTAAAATTATAAAGATTTTCTAAAGATTCCTAAAAATTCTTGAGGATTTTCCTTAAAACTTCTCCCAATTTTCTAAAAATTCTTCCTAAAATTAACCCCTTAAATTTCTAGAGTTTGTAATAAATCTGACCTAAATTTTAGAATTTTGACTAAATTAACCCTAAATTTTCTAGATTTTCTGAAAATCACCACTTTAATTGTTTAAAAAAAATTTGCCTCAAATTTTAAGATTTTTTTGACAAAATTGCCTCTAAACTTTTTAGGATTTTAACAAAAACTCCCTTTTTAATTTTCATGCCCCAAAAATGAAAATAAAAATTCCCCCCAGACTTGTGTTTTTTCTCAAAATAGCAATAAAAACTTAAGCCTTCTTAAGATTTTTGCTATAATAATCGCCCATTTTGTTGGTTGTTTAAAAGATTCTAGCGTCTCTACTGTTTTGATCTCCATTGCATAGGTACCTAAGTTAAGCTCAAATCCCAATCATCATTCATCAATCAACATCCACATCAAAATCATTCAACACATCAAAAATAAATCATTATCATCAGTCATCATCATCAAAACACATCATATGGGGAATCTTAAACATGCGTCTACGTTTGATATTCCATGCTCTGGTATTAAAAATAGTAGGGATAGAATACTTACCGATGGGCTCTGACGGGACATATGATGGTCAGGCTCCCGCACTAGAACGTCAGCCGCAACAGCATCGGCGGGGGCTCAGAGCGTCTCAAACCACATGGAACCGCGCGATGAGGTAATGGAGCATACGTATGCGGGTCAAAAGGTGCCGAATGACCGTCTCCAACATCAGGGGCCAAAAAGTCAGCCATCGCGGCCTCTGCAACAGCATCAGGAGTCGCTTGAGCCTCAGCACCTGCTTGTGCCTCCTCTTCAGCAGCATGGCGGTAGGCACACTTCACCTCAAGAACGAAGGCATCCATCGCAGTAGTGGGCAGTGTGGAAGTAACCCTACCAGCAGGAAGGCTAGTGGGCGTACCCTGGAGGGTAGCCAGGTAAGAGCTCCTAGTAGCAACGGGGCCCCGTAGTGCCACCAGGTCATCATCTCCATGGCCCTGACCCGCCATGAAGAGGAAGGGAATCACAAATAAAAGGGTGAGCATGATGTGAGAGCTTGGAAACAAGAAAAGAACAAAGAAAGTTTGAGAGAGAGTCGAGAGCAAGAGAGGCTAGAGAGAGAGTGAGATATGAGAGAATGAACCAAATCCGCGCGCCTAGGGAGACCTTATGCGTGCCTGGATTGGCGGCCGCCATGTCTAATGTGAGCGACCGCCAGGCATGCCAAGGGTTTTGTGGCGGCCGCCACCTTAGAAGGGATATTATCTAGCGGCCGCCACCTCCAAAGGGTTTTAATGGTGGCGTCTGCCATGTCAGAGGGGAAACGGCGCCAGTCTGTCAACAGTCACGTCGGTGGCGAGGGGCTGTTTGGGTCTTTTGTTAATGTATTTATTATCCTATCTTATTCAAAAAAATTTTAAAAAAATATTAAAAAAATAAAAAATTAATTAAAATAATAATAATAATAATAATAATAAAATATAATATAAATAAAATTTCAGAAAATAAGGTTTTGATTATTTTGATTTAAAAGAATATTTATTTTTATGAGTGTGTTTATTTCTAATGAACTTTTCATAAAATAATTTTATAAATCTCAGAAATTTCTTAAATACTTCAAGAAAATCTTGTATGAGTTTTTAAACCCTTGTCTTTTAAGATATTTTCTCTCTCCCTCAGGATAAATTTAATTTTAAGCCGCAACTTGGCTTTTAATTATTTTTTTTATCCTGCTTCTGACAAATTTAATTTTAAGCCATAACTTAACTTTCACTTAATCCGAATCTTTAGATCTTAGCTCGACCTCTTAATTCGCAATCTTTCTTCCCAATAAATCAAAGTTTTCATCCGTAACTTGGCTTCCGATCAATTCAGTCTCGCTTCCGATAAACCTACCTTTAAGTCTCACGTTCTTAGATCTTGACTTAACCTAGCAATTTGATGTTTACCTACTCGGTCCTCCTCATGACCCTAAACTGACTCGTCAGTCCTCCTCATGACCCTAAACTAACTCATCGGTCCTCCTCATGATCCTAAACTGACTCGTCGGCCCTCCTCATGACTATAAACTGACTTATCAGTCCTCCTCATGACCTTAAACTGACTCGTTCGTCCTCCTCACAACCCTAAACTGACTTGTCGGTCCTACTCACAACCCTAAACTGACTCGTCGGTCCTCCTCATGACCTTAAACTGACTCGTGCTATACCTATCTGCATCATTTTAGCATTTATTCATGTTAGCATCCTCATCATGTTTCTTATCATTACATCTTTGCATTTTGCCCTATGAACTACGTTTTGGTCTGATCCCTAGCAAAAGGGGTACGTAGGCAGCCCGATAAAAATTCGAGTATGACCAACATCATATGCATACTTGTGTGTTTGTGGCCTAAGATTGATGACTTGGTCAAATGGTTGTTGTCTCTGGATCTTTGATATAACCTGCTTCGCGCATTTCTATGCAAGTTATATCAAAGAGGGGCAACTGTAGACACCCTAATTTGACCCTGCCTAATCTTAGGCAAGTTCGATGTTGAAAACAGGTAGAATAGTGCCACGATACAATCCTCAAAAAGTCATCCAAGTTCAGTATTTGAACCCAAAACCTTCAAACCAATAAAATTTTAACGAACCATCAAAACTTGCTGCCCAAGTAAGGCGACCACCATATTCCATTGTTGCACATGCCATAGAACTTTGTGGATTCCCTAGCCAACATTGGCGACCGCCACATTTCATCATGGCGACCGCCAGCTTCCATTGTGGCGACCGTCATAGAACTCTGTGGAACCTCTCAAAAACATGGCGACCGCCAACTTGCATCATGGCGATCGCCAACTCCAAATAGCTTGACGTGTCCCAAAACATGGCAACACCTCATTGGTTGAAGAATTCTATAAATACCGTACCTCAGTGTACATTTTCAGTACGAATTTTGAGTGAGAGAGACTCTGCCAATACATCAATCGATCCCGAGCCCCGACGCCGAAGTCCTGCCGAAACACCGAGTCCCGAACCTCCAATACCTACAATTGAAGTCTTAGCTTGGAATCAACACCCGAGGATTGAAGCACATTCCCCAATTTGAGGATTCCATAATTCAGGTATTTCGTTTGGATTTCCAGTCTTTCTAACTCCAATTTCTCTCTTTTGGGGTGACCGGGTTCAGATTCAATTTCAATTTGCATGTTTTTTTCATTTATATAGTTAATCTTGTTTATTTCATATAATTTAATTATTTTCTTTACTTCTTTAATTGTTAATTCTTTCACACTCACACTTAGCACATTGTAATTTTTATTTGTATTCATTAAATGGTGCTAACATATTTTGAAAATTACAACTTGATAATGTTGTTAATTGTTGTAATAACGCACCTACATTTATGTGAATGTAGTAATTAATATTACATTTCACATTTAAGATAAAATAGTTATTTTTAATTTCTTTTATCTTCCTATCATTAGTTTAATTTTCTAGCATTTATCTACTTGTTCTAAATTTACTCTTAATAGTAGTATAGTTCATTTTCTTTTCTTGTAATATTAGTGTTCTATTTTATTTTTTGGTATAGTATTTCTTTTCTAGCATTCATTTTCCTTTTAATGTTAGCTTAATATTCCTTCATTAGTCTTTATTTTTCATTTTCTTCTCTTTTCTAGTAGTATAATTTTCTTTTTTCTAGCATCTTATTTTCTTTCTTATAATGTAGTTTTATTTTCTTTTTTCTTTCTCTAATGTTAATGCTCCCTTTTATTTTTCTTTTAATTTTCTTTTTCTAGCTTTTTCTATTTTCTTTTCTTTCCTTTTATTGGTGTAATTTCCTTTTCTAATTTTTTATTTTCTTAGCTTTAGTAAAGTTCAATTTAGCATTTCTTTTCTTGTAATATTAGTATTTATTTTTCTTATGAAACTCCATTTTCTTCTTCTATGATCTTATTTTCTTTTATCTTCCTTTTCTTTTTATTTTTCTAAAATCAAAAATCACAAAAAAAGGTTTTTAAGTTAATTTTTCTTCTTTAAGTAATCCATAATTTTCTCCCTTAAAAATACTCCATTATTCTTTTCATTTCTTTTATTTTCTTCTAAAATGTAAAAGTATTAATAACTAAATCTTCTTAACTTGTCTTCTATAATATATTTTTTTTCTTTTCTTCTATTAACTACAAAAAGCACAAAATCATAAAGATATCTTTTAATACTCTTTTATACTTCTTATTTTCATCCTTTATGTAAATAATTAAATTTTTTTCTTAATAGTATTTTCTACCTTTTATATTTTATCAAATTCTTTTCTTTTCTTTTAAATCTTTATAAAACTCTCATTTTAAATCTCTTTGTTAAATATACTTTCTTTTAATGTAGCATTTTTCTTTCTCTTTTGTGCATTTTTTATTTTTTATTTTTTATTTCTTTAGTAATTCATCATGTTAATATTAACCTAATTAATTTTGGTAATATGCAAATTTTAGTTTCTTTATTTGAAAGCATGCTTAGGATAGTTTAATTTTTCTTTTGTAGCAAATCTATATTTAAGTAGTTTTGCCAATTTCTAGCACATTTTTATTCTTTTAACCAAATCATGCTAGTTTAAGATTGTTTCAATATTATTGTATGAGGGTATGTGTTCTATGTATCTTTTAGATAAAAATTGCATGCCATAAAACTTAAGATTTTTCTTTTGACACTTAATTATTTTGGAATGCTATGTACATATTTTATGTATTTTTTATATTTGATTTTGGATGTTCTCTCTTTGCATCTATTTTTTTTTATTTGTATGGATTTGAAAAATTCTATTAAAGAACCAATGATAATTAGTATAAGCCAATCTTACGGTTGGGCGAATAGGGTGCTTAACACCTTACTCGATTCGTACCTTAGCCCCCGAACCCTATTTCTCTAGTTAACATTTTAAAGATCAGTAGCCAATTTTGTATTTCTTAGTTTTTCTCAAAAATTAAGTGGCGACTCTATTTTCAACAAAAAGAGTTTTTAAAATTTGGTTTTCAAGGTGTTAAAATATTTTCCAAAACATCTTTTGAATTTCCTTTATTTTCGACCCTTAAATCCCAACGCCACAACAGGCTCGCAACATGTCTTCTAGAATTTGAATTGTACGCTCGGATTGACCAACGATTTGTGGGTGGAATGCGGTACTAAAAAGTAAACTAGTTCCCAAAGCTGCTTGTAAGCTCTGCCAAAACCGTGAGGTAAACAGGGGGTCTCTATCTGATACTATAGATATTGGTACACCATGCAATTGCACAATCTCTTGAACATATAATCTTCATAGCTTGTCCACCGAGTTGGTTGTACGTATTGGGAGAAAATGCGTAGACTTCGTCAATCGATCCACAATTACCCATATCGCATTGCGTCACTTTAGTGACTTAAGAAGGCCGAAAACAAAATCCATCGTCACGTGTTCCCACTTCCACTCTGAAATTGTTAATGGTTGAAGCATGCCCGCCGGTCGTTGATGTTCGGCTTTTACTTGTTAATATGTGAGACATTTGGCAACAAACAAGGCCACATCCTTTTTCATTCCTTTTCACCAAAATTTTCGTCGAAGATCACAATACATTTTTGTAGTTCCCGGATGTACTGGGAGTCGAGAATGCTAGAAGTCTCGTAGCAGTTCTTCACGACAAACCTTAGGTACGAACAACCTTCCTATAAACCTCAAGCCTTAGTTCGGTAAATTGGTCCATCTTTTAACGTCTTCCTTGTTGGCGACACGTTCCCCATACATTTGTGCTTCTTTATCAAGCTGTTGGGCTTCTATAACACGGTGTATCAACATAGGTTGAGAGACTATAGCGGACAAGGTAACATGATCCTCGGCCCCACCAAGGTTAAGGTCAAATTCTCCAACCTCTTCTAACATTTTCCATTCTCGTATTGCAATCTAAGCTAAAGACTTCACAGACTTTCGACTAAGGGCATCTGCGACAACGTTCGCCTTGCCCGGGTGATATTGCAAACTAAAATCATCATTGCCCAAATATTCCATCCAACTCCTCTGTCTCAAATTTAAATCTTTTTGCGAGAATAGGAATTTGAGACTCTTATGGTCGGAGAAAACTTCAAATCATTCTCTATAATGGTAATGCCTCCACATCTTTAGCGCGAAAACAACTGTTGCTAATTTTAAATCATGTGTTGGGTAATTCCTCTCATGCGTCTTCAGTTGTCTTAATCTATATGCCACAACTTTGCCCTGCTGCATCAGAACACACCCTAACCCTTCATGAGACGCGTCAAAATATACTTCATAACTAAGACCCCTCTCAGGTATGATCAATATTGGTGCACTGGTCAATCGATTCTTTAATTCTCGAAAGATATCTTCGCAAGCATCACTCCACATGAATTTAACGCCCTTTCGAGTGAGTCTAGTCAAGGGAGACGCTAAGTGAGAGAAATCTTTTACAAAATGGTGATAATACCCGGCAAGGCTTAAGAAACTTCTACTATCGAACACACTTTGTGGTCTTTTCCAATCTAGCACGGCCTCTACTTTAGATGGATCAACAGTTACTCCGTCTTTCGACACAACATGTCCCAAAAATTTTACTTCAGGCAACCAAGATTCATATTTTCCACACTTAGCATAAAGCTTGTGTTCTCTCAAAAGTTGAAGCGCCACACGCAAATGCTCCTCATGAACTTCTAGGGTCGGAGAATAAATCAAGATGTCATCAACGAAAATCACTACAAATTGATCAAGGTATGGACGAAAGATTCGATTCATCAAATCCATGAAAGTTGTGGGGGTATTTATTAAACCAAAGGGCATCACAAAAAATCCGTAGTGTCCATAATGGGTACAAAAAGCGGTCTTAGGTATATCATCCTTCCGAACTCTTAATTGATAGTAACATGATCTCAAATCAATCTTCAAAAAATATGCAGAACCCTTCAATTGGCCAAATAGATCATCAATCCTGGGCATCGGATATTTATTCTTCACGGTAACTTGATTCAACTTTCGATAATCGATACATAGTCGCAACGAGCCGTCTTTCTTTTTAGCAAATAATGCCGGTGCTCCCCACGGCGAGACATTAGGGCGAATAAAGCCCTTATCCAACATGTCCTGCAATTGAATCTTCAGTTCTCTCAACTCCGTTGGAGCAAAACGATAGGATGGCACCGATATTGGAATAGTCCCTGGGATAAGCTCAATAGAAAATTTGACTTCTCTCTGTGGCGGCAGTTCGAACAACTCTTCTGAAAAAATGTCACTAAACTCGTTCACCACCGGTGGAAGCTCCCCTCGTACGGAAGGATCATCCTTAGTCAAAAGGGTAGAAAGAATCGTATGCGCATTAGTTAAATGGTTCACGTTACCGGGTCGAGGTGTCATCTTATTATCTTTCTCCTTAACGTAAAAGAAAGAAAATCCTTCGTCGATCGCAGTCAATAAATGCACGAAAGGCAGTTAACCAATCCATTCCAAGAATAATGTCAAACCCTGACATCTTCAACATGATAAAGTTAAATACCAGATGACGATCACCTATTAC
>JAOTRH010119250.1:0-14877 GCA_034768845.1 Heliamphora exappendiculata
AAATCCTCTACTGTAAATAGTACTGTGCATCATGGGAAAGTTAAAAGTGTCTTTCTTCAAAACTTTCTTATAAACTGAGTGGTAGCGGAATTTATCATTTGTACTTTCTTTTTCTTGACTTTTCTGAGGTTTTTTTGCTTGAAAGTCTCTTAAAAAACCTATTTGTTTGGCCTCATATTGTAATTATTTGGTTTTTTTCACATATTTTCACGTCTATTTTTTTATAAAAAAATCTTAAAGTCTAAAAAAAAAATTAGGCCAAACACAAGCTTGGGCTTCATTTGGCAAGGTTTGAAGCCCACCTTTTTGCCTTTTGGCTTGAAGCCAAAATAGGCAAAAAACCTCGTTTGGAAACCCAAAGGTTTTTAGTCTTTTAGCTTTTTTGCTTTTTTACAAACATAATTTTTTATATTTTTTAAAAATATCATGACTTTTATTATAGATATCTATTTTTTATAAAAATTATATTTTTAAAATATACTCATCGAAATCTATTAAATAAGATCTATATTGAATATAAAATTATGTAAAAATAAATTTTAAAAAATTATAACTTTTTTCTTGACATAAAACTCTTTTGGCTTAAAGCAACTTTAAGCTAAATTTTTTGGCTTATTGCCTTTTACCTTAAAGTCACACTTACGGTTCACTAAACGAATGTTTTGGTTATTTTGCTTAAAGTAACTTTAGGCAAAAAATCTGGCTGCCAAACAAGGCCTTAATAAACACTTAGTGTATAATATTCCTTGCAGCCTACATGATCATTGTATATTTTGCTCATCAGATCAATCTGGGTTGATTTATAGTGATCAGGCAACTAACGAGTCCATTACATCTGCCCTGCCCTACTGTGGACGTCTTTGTTGAAGTTAAAAAACAGCATTACAGTTTCTTTGTTATAATATTTCTATGGCCTTGTCATTTCCAAATTTTCTCAGCTTTATTTATTAGTTATTGTTAATCTTTGGTTCTTAATTTTCTGTATAAGAAACACATTCTCTTATCCCAACCAGGACTTAATACCATGCTGCGCACTCATTGGGAGTGGCTGGCAGGGGTTGGCATTTATGCTAAGAGGAGCTGGCAATAATGTACTTTTGGGATTTTTGATGTTCTTGCTGCTCTTTTGATCTCATACCTTTTCGTTTGCTTGTTTTGTTTCCTCTGGATACTTGCATCTACTTGGGGGTTTCCTTCTTTTCTCATGTATTTTTGTTATGGCAGTTACAACTGCTTGCATTCATGCTTGCTTATATGTTATTTATTGTTTAAATTTGCCTTTTTAACAGGTCCTGCTTTGGTGGTTGATGTTCCAAGGGACAAAAACATAACGGGTATCATTCTACATTATATTTCTTTACATTTGATTGGGAACATGTCCTTTTTTTTCCCTTTCTTTTCTTGTTGCCTGCTCTATAATTTGAATGGCACATATTCGTTGTTTCTATTTATTTTATATACCTTTTTAAGAAGCAATTTTGGGTTCTTACAAAGAGACTCAAAGCGGTTATATTTAACAACAATAATACAACAAGGTTGCATCATGTGTTAAGTGGTTATGAATTTCTTCCTGCATTTGTATAAGTTTTTAGTTCCATTATCAGTGTTTAGTTGCACCATAATAGTTCCTACAGACTGATAGGATGTGACAACCCCAGAGCATGAACTGTGGCTAGGGTATTGGTTTCTGAAACATCATCTAAAACAATCAGCTTCATCAGCGTAGTATTAAAAAAAAAAAACAAAGAATGAAAGAAAGAAAGAACAGGAAAGAAGGATAAATTTTGTCATGTCTCTGTATGTTTTCATTGAGAATCCTTCGTATAGATGAAAGGGTAAGGCTCCGGAAGTTTTTCTTCAGTTGTTGGAATATCTTCTCATTGGTGGTGTTTTTATGCAGTTTGTGCATAAGCTGTGTATGTAGCTTTACTTTTATGCCAAGAAATGTAATTGAGAAATAATATAACTGAGAAAAAAAAACTTGCCAATATTAGCTTGAGTGTAAAAGGCACTGTATTTGCAGATCTGATCTTTTAAGATTGGAGTTAGTTGGTCGTATGCTATGAAACCAATTCATTTACTTTTAGTTTGCCTTTGTCTTTGGTTCATTTGCTATTGTCAAATGAGCTCCTCTCTAATTTCTGCATCAACGCCACCTTATGATGGCATATGCATAAAAGAAAACTGCAGTTTTATTGACTCCACCTTTCTTCTGTGCTGATTTGTTTGTTTTTTTGAACAATTGTATGCATCTACACTAATCAACATAAACGAACATGCATACATAAGAAGATATTTAGTGATATAATAATGTATCCTTTATGTGTTTGCTTCTTACATTTCTGGGGGAATTTGTTGTAAGCATTTTCATGTCATGTCATTAATGTGTCCCGATGAGCATCCTTAGTCCTGTAGTTTATTTGAAATGTTAGTCATAGTCTTGTAGTTTACTTGAAATGTTATTGATTAGTCATATCGATTCCTTCATTGTGTTACCACCGTAGGTAGTACATTACATATGTTTTGATAATTTTCACTGTAATCCAAATCAAATTAACACACCATTCTTATATAAGCATTCACCTGACAAATAAGGAGCATTCTGATAAGTGCTTAACATATTTTGTTTTATGGAGTTGCCATATGTATTGAATGTCATATCTTTGTAACACTGGGTGGAGTAAATCATGGTTATATCTCTTTCTTACAGCTGAAGTTATGAAGTCTTTAAATATTCCCAAGGGAGTACGTCGCGTGCTTTTCAGAACATTAAACACTGACAGGTAAATACAGGACAGATAATTTTGCATAACGATCAAAAGAGTGGACCGTATTTTGACTATGTTTTTTTTTTTATGGAAGTTTGTGTTCTGTGGTATGTGGTACATGTCGATAGTGTTATTTGTGAATGAAAGAGTTGCACATGAATATAAGATTGCTGAAAATTGCAGTGGAAGTAAATTCAATTCATACATGGTCTTTTTTAATTTTTATTCTACCAGGTTAACTGAGAATGCCTTCTTACAGTTTGTTTTAAGAATTTAACATGGATAAATATGGTGGGTGGCAGGACAATAGCCTATCCTGAAGTTTCATATTTGTTTGAAAGCATGGTAACCTAATGCCAATTAATGGAGGTTGAGAAGTTCAATATGTTGTGACCTGTGTAATAACAGGGATGACTGCTACTGGCTTGACATTCTACAAATCTGTTTCTGCTGAGCCTGTGTACAGCTTTTTAAGAGTCTTAGATTCTTAGGTGTGTTAGTCGGCATCGATTCAAGTGTACTTAGCGGCCTGTAGATCGATATGAACATAATAGATGCTGAAAAATTTAGGGAGCTCTCTAAAATTTTTGGTTATGTAGCAGAGCATTCTTAGGCTCCTCAAGTAGCTAATCACCATGGGTATATGGTTCATAAGGTATGTGAAATTTTGTTGTATGATGTTTTTCTCTTTTGAAACCCTAGTTAAATAACAGATATACATCACTTCTAAATATTGCAATATTAGTAGCAACATGAATAAAGCAATTAAAGCATGCATGACATGTGTGATGTTAAACAGCGGGTATTGGTTGTCCTATGGATTTTCTACTCTGTCGAATGATTGTATTACCTTATTTCAGCTATTTGTTGCTATTTCAAAGTTTGGTCACCCATTTGTTTAAATTTTGCTGCACTCATGTGGTCAATTATATGTTTCTCCAGACAGCTTATGCGGAAAAGGGAGTTTGATACAAGCTATGTGGGCTTCATGAAAGACGGGGCACAGTGGCTGGTGGAGAACACTGATATCAAACTTGTTGGTAAGAACACCCACAAATATAGCTGAGTACATTTATGCAGGCTGTCTATTTGTTTGTTGAGACTTGAGAGTTATATGGCAAGGACACCCAGTTTTATGCTTACATTACTTTTTAAGCATCTTTAATGTGTTGCATGATGGCTTTAATGATTGTGTCCATATCCATATTTAGTGGCGTGCTTAACTCAAATCAGTTGTAGAGCCTTGCATTATATGTCACATTATCACATATGATGTATGCTCAAAATTCAAATAGCTTTTTCATTGGGATGCACCAGAAATAACAGGGTTTTTTTTTCTGGCTTTTGCAAAGTAACTGAGTGGTTACTAATATTATATTATATATACACACCATTTTCAACCACCCCCACCACAAAAAAAAATGAAAAAGGTTACACCTATTTTTTCTTTTTAGAATTACCTCCATCCTTGTGGTACCTTTGGTGTAAACCATCTCACTGTCGACACAATCACGTTCTTCTTTGCAAAGTCACTGCTTTTCTGTGCCCTTAACAAGATGTACATTATTCCCAACTTTGAGGTCATTGTCTTCGCTCCTTGGTTTACCACCTTGATGAAATTTCACCCATCTTTCTTGCAATTGCTGCAACTCAGACTGTATGCTGTAACTTTAAATCCATTGTTCTTGTCTCATTTCAGTATGCTCATCTTGGATATATTTCTTGGTTGTCATGGTTGTCCGAACTTTCCATTTAAACAATTGTTCCTGCAGAATAACATTACATGACTATTATTGTGTTAAAAAATTTCTCCTAAAACGTACGTTGATCATGCTATAATAGCAAAGGTATCTCTATATCATCCATCCTCCTCGACCTCTGCATCTGGAAGAGCTGGTGGTGGTGTCAGTATATATCAATATGAATGTATTTCTTTAGCCCCCAACATGCAATATTTTGATTATAAACGTAGTCTCTGATTGTCTTTTAAATAATGGTATATTTGGTACTACCCTTCTGCATATTGAGAAATAGAAGCAAGTATGACAAGTTTTTATTCTGCTCGACTTGTATGTTCATTCTGGCATCCTCCTCAACCTCTGCTTCTGGAAGAGCTGGTGGTGTCAGTATGTATCAATATGAATGTATTTCTTTAGCCCCCAACATGCAATGTTTTGATTATAAATGCAGTCTCTGATTGTCTTTTAGATAATGGTTATATTTGGTACTACCCTTCTGCATTTTGAGAAATAGAAGCAATCTAAAGGCCAATTTATTCTGATTGACTTGTATGTAGAACACGTTCTATATGTAGAAAACTATGAAGTTTGCAAAATTACTATCTATTTATTATGTTTGATTAGACAATCTTGTTGTGTTGTCCCTTTTGTTATTTAAAAATAGACTTGACTTAGCAGTGAGTTGACTGCTAACTCATTGATTGACATGTTTCTAATTCAACAAAAATCATACTATAATATAAAAATGGGAGCAGCGTTTTCTCCTTTCGTTTGTGTTCTCCGCACGTGTGTGCCACGACTTAGCCCACCTTTGCATACCAAGACAAATTTATATTGAAAATCTTAAAAGTCTTCCCTGCCCTTAGATAATGGTAATTGTGAATATAAGGTTGCAATGTTATATACAAGCGTTATGCGTGGTTGTAATTTTGACAAGGCACGCCAATATTAAATGTGGTTCCTGTAGGTGTGAGAAAAAAAAATTTAAAGCAAAAAAAATAAATATTGTAAGGAGATTGCAGATGCGTAGCTCGTGTTTACCCTCAATCAACAGGAATAGATAAACGCTAGTGATAATGGAGAATATGTTGGTGTTGATTGATGAAGGTGTAGGATAATAAGGCTAGAGGATGTTGATGGCATTTACCTGCATAGATGGAACAACTAAAAAGTTTGATGGATTTTTGGACAAAATCGCTGATGATGGAGGCAAATGCTAGTAATGGAGGAGACACCTACATTGATGTATGGAAATGTGTTTTTCTCTTGACTTCTGATGAACATTAATGCTCAGCCAAACGAAGAGGAATGGAAGTTTCGGTGGAGGCGAAGGATAATAAGAACAGAGAATTTTAGTGGTATTAGCCTATATCTATGGGGCAACCAAAAATTCTGGAAGATTTCTGGACAAAAGATAATTGCAGCAATGTTAGAGGCGATCAATGATGATGAAGGAAATCACTACCATACAATTTTGATGATGATGTGGACGTGTTACTCGATGTTTACCCTTAATCAATACTGATGGAGACAAATGCTATTGATAATGGAAGAGATGCAGGTATTGGTCTGTAGAGATGTGTTTTTTCCTCTTAACTGGTGATAATGGAGGTGAACCACAATGAGGATGGAGTATATTGATGGTACTGACCAAGATAGATAGAGGAACAAAAATTTGGAGATATTTTTGGACGAAATTGATGGTGATGAAGGCAAATGCCAGTAATAATGAAGGAGATGCTGGCATTGATCTATAGAGGTGTTTTTCTCTCGACTATGATGTAGGCAAACGATAATAAGGTTGGGGTAGATTGATGGCATTAACCTGCATAGATTGGGAACCTAATTTTTTTTGAGATTTTGGGACAAAAGATTAGAGCAACGATGGAGGCGATCAACGGTCGTGATGAAGGAGATCATCAATGCTAACCATCAGAGGTGATGCAATAGGAAGGTAGACCGAGAATAATGTTTTCAGTAACATTGACCCCAACCATGGACTATTCAGATTTTCCTGGAATTTGAATGGTCTTATTGATGATTTATCCAGCATTTTAATGTAGAAACCCATCATCCTGTTGGCTGCAATTTAGAAGAGCCAAATTTCTTGTTATATGGTCATCTTACGTTTCCTTGAAAATGAAATACTTGGGGGCTGTTTTTTGAATCATGGATTTGTGGCGTTTGCACTTACTAGTCTGTTTTTCTTTATTGTAGGGATTGATTACTTATCTGTTGCTGCCTATGCTGATCTGATTCCTTCTCATCTTGTTTTCCTAGAAGGCAGGGTAAGAATTATATCTCCAATGTGTTGGAGTTTTTGTGTTTTACTTTTGGTAATTTCTTTGTTAATTTTTATTTCTTCATTCTGCATCGAATATGTCTTTTAGTTGTCTCAGGTAAATATTATATCCACGGGGATGGGTTTTGATTCTTCTAAATCTGGCAGCTGGAATTGGAGAAAAAATGAATATATTGTCACCTGTGTAACTATTAATCTAAGAAGCACAGACATTTCTACGAATGAGGCGTGTCGTGCCAGACACCCATGTCGGACACGACACTCTTTGGACACTCTTAAATTCGTGTCCAACACTTTTAAGCATATCTTAATTAAAAAATTAAATTTATAATGTCATACATTTTCTCGATACTTGATGGATACTTTTCGAACTTTTCGAACACATCCTACGTAATGAATTTCTTCATAGTAACAATATTTTACATTCTTCGAAAGAATTCAAATGTAAATTATGGACACTAAATATGTTTGAGTGCATTTATAAGATGAAATTTAAGGCTTTTTAATTTTAGGGTAAATTACACACATCCCTTGTATTTAAGGATAATAGCACTGACACTCCTCTAGTCTCTGAAATATCGTTGTACTCCCTTATATTTTTATTTTTGTAACACTTAAGTTCAAAAGTTAACTTTCGTTAACTTTTCAAAACGGAAAGCATCACTGTTGTAACATTTTTTAATTTTTTGGTTTTTTTTGTTTAATTACAAAATCTTATTTTTTAAAGATTGTCTTGATGGGACAAATAAAAAAATAAAAAATTTTAATTAAAAAATAAAAAATTACTAAATACAAAATAAATAATATAAAATTTAATTTATTAATTTGTTTTTATTTTTAAGTTTTTAAGTTTTTAATTTTGATAATAAATTATTTTCTCTGTGAGATATAAGTGGAATTGAAAAGTTAAGCTTGTGTTTCTTCTAGTTTTTTTTTTTGTTGATTTTTTGGTTTTTTGTTTTTTTATAATAAAAAAATAGATGTAAAAAGATGTAAAAAAATCAATTGATTATAATATGTAGCCAAACAAGTAGGTTTTTTAAGAAATATACACATAAATTTTTATTCTAAGCCAGACCTAAGTGATCACATCAAATATGTTTTAAAAATTGACAAGTAATATAATTTAAAAAAGAATACTACGCTAATATAGATAATAATATTTAATTTTCTATCTAATAAATAACTTTAAAATTACTATAATTAAATAATTTAAATATTATATCTAAAATCTTGACATATATTTTCCTAGCGCTACTTCCTAATCCAACTTATTTAGCCTCTGTTTGGCCTAGTTTTTTTTGAGATTTTTTTGTTTAAAAATTTCTTTAAAAACCTACTTGTTTGCCTTCATATTATAATCAATTGATTTTTTCACTTGTTTTCATATTTATTTTTTTATTATAAAAAAATCAAAAAACCAAAAAATCAACAAAAAAAAACTAAGGCAAACACAAACTTAAATTTTCAATTCCTCTCATCTCACTGAGAAAACAATTTTTTTATCAAAATTAAAAACTTAAAAATAAAAATAAATTAATAAATTAAATTTTTTGTTACTTATTTTTGTATTTAGAAATTTTTATTTTTTTATTTGTCCCATCAAGACCATCTTTAAAAAATAAAATTTTGTAATTAAACAAAAAAAAAAGAAAAATTAAAAAATGTTACAACAGTGATGCTTTCTGTTTGAAAAGTTAACGGAAATTAATTTTTGAACCTAAGTGTTACAAAAATAAAAATATAAGGGAGTGCAGTGATATTTCAGAGAATAAAAAGGGCGTCAATGTTATTACCCTTAAATATAAGGGGAGTATGTATAATTTATCCTTAATTTTATTAGCAATATATTGTATATATTCAATAGTCATTGAATAAATTATTTACATATTTGACATATAATAAATATATACAAATATAAATTCTTAACGTGTTCTAAGTGTGTCGTGTCTTGTATTTTTTGAAAATTATCCTGTCATAGTGTCTATGTTGTGTCGCGTGCCCGCGTCCATGCAGTGTTAATCTATTCAACTGTGGCACCGGATTCTCCCTGCACTTGTTGACATTTCCAATTATTATTTTTAACTATTAGAAAAAGGTGGAAAGCAGGCACATATATTGAGATAAAAGGAAAATATTCAAAATAATATAAAATCTTGGTTTCTATAGTTTCCCTATTTTGGTCGGTCCAAAAAAACTAAAACAAACAAAGAAAACAATTTGACTGGTATCTAAATATATAGATTTAAAAGTAGTATTTGCCGTAAATTTTTCTCCCTTTTCTTGGTGGCACCTAGTTGGCACCCTTCACACTTATATTTTAAAAAATGCAACATCATAGGGGACCAGGGGTAAATAAAGTTGGCTTGTCCCTTTTCTTTCATAAGTATTTTGATTAACAAAATTTAAGGAGAATTGTATTCATTTTAAACTATGTTGAAGTACACACACATTATGCAATATGCATACACTTCATTGATGTCATTTATAGACTCAAATAAAACATAGAATTTTAAACCCATCCCCTTTTCAAGTAAACTTGCACCTTGAGCGATCTTACAGAGAGAGAGAGAGAGAGAGAGATCAACAAGAAAACAATACTAGACTTTGGGTAAAACTTGTGGTTTTCGTAAGAATGTATAATACCTACCATTGCAATACTGTGATACTGGCTTTTGAGGTTTATCGTACTACCCATTATAGCTCCCACGGTACCACATCCATTTCTGATCATGCATACAATAGGTGAGATGCCTTTGGATTATCGAACCAAGAGAGTTGAGCCCTGTGTTGTCAAAAAACGTTAACAATCTAGTGATTTTTGTTTGGAATGCACATTTCGAAACATGGTATACATTCGTTTTGAAATATAGTTAGTTTAACAATCGAAAGTAATCCGCCACGTTTTCCCTATTAATAACATCGTCTGTAAGAGAAAAGATCAAATGTAATAAACTAAAACCTAGAGAAGGTGGAGCTTCAACAAGAAAAATTATACAAGAATTGGTTGTAATGCTTTTTAGAAATGTGTTTTACCAGAATAATTTGAAAAATAATACTCTGTTTGTGGGTTTTTGTCGCATGGAAGTACATTCTAGCATTGGAATCTACAGAAACCTAGACATATTGTATCACAATTTAGGACATGACGTGTGGTACATTTTTGTTTCCATTCTCATTCCCCCTACCCGAACAAATCCAACATTCTACATAGCATAGGCTGAGCCTTCTACTCATGGCTGAGTTTTTTTCCCATGGTTCAGCTTTCCCTTCTAAGGAACGCCCTCTCTATGCATGGAGTAAGAAGTTATCGGCCATCTCCCCGTGCAAGCTGATAAGGTGTCTCCATTGCTACCCTCTTTCCGACTCTCACCTCCCCACATTTGGCAATCGCTTTCCATCTTAGCGCCGACCATGTCTGACCTTCCAAAACACGTCGTTCAATATTTGTATTGACCACCTTTATCATGCTCGTATAACAAATGGAGTTGACTATAGAATAGAGCCGGCTACTCGCTAGATATGTGGGCTGTGGGAGCTAGGTAATGATTGGGCTGACTTGTACTTAATTGCCAACTCATTTTCACCAACATTAATATCAATAGTCTTTATAAATGGAGGTCTATTAGATGTATCAGAGTTCTGCGATTTATGAAACCATTTCAAAGGTTATAAAAACTAACAACATATTTAAATACGTACTTTGGACCTCAGCAACCAATTAAACCTTTTTGAAAATGGATGGCTTGCGCAAAGGAGGCAAATATTTGAAAGTTCCTGCCTAGTAACCAATTTCTATGTAGAAAATTCTGGAAGAAATCAACAGGCATGCATCTAAAGAAGTTATTTTTGCGAAGTCTTTATTCAGGGATACTCATCCTGTGACCATAACCCTCAACGATTTGTAAGCTATTTCCCTTTTCTGTAGGGAGCTTAAATCTGGAAGAAACCAACAGGCATAGATCTAAAGCTATTTCCCTTTTCTGTAGGGACCTTAAATCTGGAAGAAACCAACAGGCATAGATCTAAAGTTATTTTTGCGAAGTCTTTATTCAATGATACTCATCCTGTGACCTTAACCCTCAACAATTTGTGAGCTATCTCCCTTTTCTGTAGGGAGCTTAACATATACTACTTTAGAAAATATTCCAATTGCTTTATCATTTCTATTATGGAGGCTTGAGGAAAGTTGCCCTTCGGCATTCCGGTATGACATCGAAATTATTTCCTGGTGGCCCCGAGTCCTTGTAACAAAATCTGTGGTCTTGGTCTCTCAAAACCGATGGAAGGCGTGTTTGTTATGGACATGAGGTCAGTTTATTGGAAACATTTACTGGCGTGAGGATTATTACGACCATTATGTATCCTGAGAGTTGAAAATGCTATTAATTTTATAAATTTATTGTAGAATCTTTGAGTTGAAGATAATTATCCATTCTTACTGCAATAGTGCTATAAAATGGAACGATTGCCATGTCAATATCTAGTAGGGTATCTGTTAATGAACCTCTACTGTCGATCCATCTTTTCTAGTGTAATTTAACTTGTTTTCCTTCCCTTTTGGTTTCCCATTTATGGGGTGAATAGAAGGCATTTAAATTCAGGTATTTGTATTTATCTCTTTCTTGCTGGTTCAAGCAAGTAATGTGACTCGCTGATGGGATCACTTGCGATCCTCTCTTTATATACTCCTTGCATAATAAAATGGTTTCAATTGGAGATTTTTTCTTCTTCTCATTTTTCTTTGTATTGCACCAGAGGATCAGTTATTGGTTACCAGGTGATGCAATTTCTAATCAAGTTTCTCATACATGTTATCATCTGTCTTTTGTATTATATAAATCTTTTTGGTTTATTGTCCGGTTATAAGAAATTCATTTTTTTGGGTAATAGAAAAGAGTAGTATCAGTATTGACACTGGTAAAATCCTTTAGGAAATTATTCTTGTGGAAGGCCTGAAGCTCGATGATATTCAACTGGGATTATATACAGTCCATTGCTTACCTCTCCGGCTTCTTGGCGCTGAGGGCTCGCCTATTAGATGCATCCTCATCAAATAAATCATTTCTGTAAGTGCTTTTATTTAGATGATTATGATTGTACAAGTCCCCAATGATTTGAATATATTCAGCATGATGCTTTAAATTAAATGTCAAAATAAACTTCATGAAACATATATATTAATATATTATGTACTAGAGTACTCTCTCTCTCTCTCTCTCTCTCTCTCCTTCCGAAACCGTTGGCTGCTGCCCTCCGTAGGTAGCCGATTAGTTTTTGGATTCCCTGCAAAAGTGTTGAATTTGATATAAATTCACCATCCCAGTTTGGCTTGTACTTTTTTTTTCCATTGATAAATAAGAGTAAGTGTATATAAAAGAGGCATAAAATGGATGCCATCCGTATCACCTCAAAGCAAAAGAATCACCTCAAAGCGAAAGAGAAAATGAAATCTACCCTATCAAAAATAGATTGTGATACTCTCTTAAACAACCAGCTACACGAACTAACGTAAGAATAGAATATCCTTCAATTTACACAACTGAGACTCGACCCTATCAAATAACTTCCTATTTCGTTCTGCCCAGACCAACCATATCACATCTAGAGTCACAACCAAAACCCTGATCTTTTCCTTCTCGAAAACCCAATCAACCCTCAAAAGAAACAAACCAAAACCCCCCACAACTCCCTCGTAAAGTCACAATAGACAACGATGTGGGGCGTGGCAGCCACGGATTCCCACATAAGCAACAGTGCTGCAACACCAATTGATCAAATTATGGTCCTTTCGAATAAAGTTATCAATAGTGGCTTATACATTTTTCTTGCTATTAGTATGGTAATCTATAGAGATTAGAGAAATGTGTTTCATTGGCTCCATATCATTGCTGTGAACTTTCTGCAGGAAACAGCAATACCGGAGGAAGGGCATTCAGTGGAACAACAACGATCCTAAAAGGCAATGGCTCTTTGGTGCGTCCATCAAATTTCACTCCACAAAATATTTACCATCTTTATAATACTTAACGTCCCGTTCTCTATATGGCTAGGCATATAATAATACACAGTTTAGTGAATACTTTTTCTACGCTGGTTCGTACTTCGTTGGGTAGATTTCGTGATGTAAATAATTTATCAGCAATCTTTATTGAAGACATTCAGATTCCCATTTTCTTTCATGATTCTAAGCTTGTGTTTGGGATGTTTAAAAAGTTTGATTTTTAAGAGGTTTAATATTTTTTTTAAAAAGAAAAAAAAAAGTTAAATTGTTTGGGATAATCTGTTTAAAGTAGTTTTTTTATTTTTTGTTTTTAATAAAAATATTTAATATGTTCTTATTTTTTGTTTTTAAGTTGTAGTATTTTAAATAATGAGATGTTTGGAAAAAGTAGTGTTACTAGTTTTTAGCTTACTGTTACTAATTTTAATTACAAGTTATAATTTATTTTAACCACCTATAACTTCTGTTACAAGCTATAACTATATTCTAATATTTCAACTACAAGTTATAATTTTTGTTGTAAGTTACAATTTATAAACTACTAATTTTGACAATTCTAAACGCTACCAATAACAATTTTTTTATAAAAAAATATTGAGAGTAGAGTTGATTTTTTATTTAAGGGTATTATAGTTATTTTATTTTTTAAAGTTAATTATATGGATGGCGTATAATTTGTTTTTCTTGAAAAATAGAAAAGAAAAAGGTTAGTTATATTTTAGAGAAATTGAAGTGAACGATACAATTTATAGTACTAATGGACGGGCATTAGGGGTGTTTGGCAAATTTTTATGCTATAAATTTTAATTTTTTGGTATTAACTTTATATATATGTTATAATTTATTTTAAATATTCACAATTTTTATTATAAAATAAAAATATTTTTTTATTTCAATTACAAAATATAATCATTACTAAAAATTTACAACTTATATTAAAAATTATAATTTATAAATTATTAATTTTAATAATATCAAATATCACCGTTAGTTGCAAATATTCATGAGACACTTGAGAATGTATAGTTTCAGATTTGTGCCTGTTTTGGTTGATTAATGATAACAAGCCAGAAGGCCCAGAACTGGTCAAAAGCAGAGTTGAGCATCTTTATCAAAATAACAATATTTATGTTTTTTTAAATATAGCTAAAATAGAGAGTTAATTACTAAACAATGCAATCTATCAAATCTGGAAGGATATCACATTATCAAGATTTATGTGCTACACCGGATTTGATATAAAAATTTTATATTAAATTACTAGTTATAATCATTCTCTAATGGCATTCAATTATTCAATTTTTAAAATTTAACATAAAGTAATATTAATAGTTTAATAATTAGTTAATTGACCAGTTTTAAAACACTTAATTAAAAGTATAATTTTGTTAGTTTGCTAATTTATCAAAATAAAAAACATAAATAAAAAATAATAAAAATATAAGCTTTTTTTTTTAATTAGTAAAAAGAAAAGTAATATTAGTAAAAGTTTTTTTTTAATTTTGTTTTTTACATAGAATAACACGAGAGATGAGAGATAACAAAAAAGAAAGTTAATATTGTCTAATTTCAGAGTTGATTTTTTATACTATATAAATATCACATCAAATTATTTTATCGTATTATATAAAAGAATAACAAAAAAAAACTCTTAAATATTGCAATTTAAAAGTAAGACCTAAAAACATATCTAATATGTTTCTATATAAAGTTTGTTTTATAATTGATTAAAATAGGCCAAAACTAATCACAAGTATGATTGTGAGAAATGTCGTAGTTATACTATTTTATTAAAGAAATTTTAAAGTTATGTTTGGGCTCTCTAAATAGGCCTCTCTTTTTTTTTTTTTATAAGAGCCAACTTTTAAATTGAACGTTCAACATCTTTAAAATGTATACAATCTTCTTTTTAATCCTTTTTCAAGAAAAAAAATATTAATATCACAAATTATTTAAACTTTTGGGGAATAAAATGACAAGATTATAGTACCCCCAAGTAAAAAATCAACTCTAATTTTAAATTTTAAAAAAAAATTTCTTAAACACTATAATTTAAATGTAAAA
>JAOTRH010119261.1:0-14876 GCA_034768845.1 Heliamphora exappendiculata
TTATTTTAAAAATAATTTTTCTAAAACTCTTTATTTTATTAATGACATGTATAATTTTAATTTGTCAAAAATATTTATATTCTGCAAATTTTAGTAAGGATGATGCCGAATTAATCAATCGCGTGTAGCATAAATAACTCAAATAGTAATAATGTGAAAATTCCTTTCTTAATTTCCACTTCCATATACCTAGTTTCTCATAATTGACTCAAACGTGCACCTCCAACTCCAAGGTCGTCGGTGGGAAAAGTTGCAAAGCTGAAAAGAAAATGGGACCAAATATATTGGTTAGGAGCAGTCTTTCCTTGACCTTTCCAACTAAACACTAAAATTTTATCTAATTCTATCAACACATATTCGCTAAATCTAGGCAACGAAATTGAGATGATGTGTTCTTAATTATATTTTAATAAATTAAAAATTGTTGAATATGTGTTGAATTTTTTTGTACCTCGAGATCTAATGGTTTTTAAGGGACTAGAAACAAAAAAAAAAACACGTGTGAATTTTAATACGGAGAATTTAACACCTCAACCTTTTTACATGGCAATGATGTTGTTTGATTTGGGTAAAAGCCCTCACGATTTTATTTTTCCTAGGAGGTCATCCATTCTTGTATTACTCCCGCCTAAGCACATTTAATTGCGGAGTTTTGCTATGGTCTCTACTACTTAGGAAAATACCTTGTTGTTATGTAGGGGTCCAATATTTTTTTTTATAACCCAGGAACTTCCTCTCCCTTTTCGATGTGGGATACTAGGATATCACAATCTACCCCCCTTAGAGCTGCACGTCCCTGTGCAGTAGTCTGCCAGCTCTGGTAGCCTGCCAATCCTTATCGACCGGCCCACTGAGTAGCCTGCCCACGTGTCACGTAAGACGGTAGGGGTCCACACTTGAAGGTGAGGAGAGTCGGCTCTGATACCATCTGTAACACCCCGACCCTTCATATGACAACGATATTGTCTGTTTTGGGCAAAACCCTCAAGGTTTTGTTCTTCCCAAGGGGTTACCCATCCTTACATTGCTCCCCACTCAAGCATGCTTAATTGCGGAGTTCTACAAAGATCTCTACCATCTGAAAAAAGGCATTGTTGAATGTAAGGGTCCAAGATTTTTCTTTTATAGCCTAGGAATTTCCTCTCCCTTTTCGAGCCGGAGCTACCAGGCTACTACACGGGAACGTGCAGTCCTAAGGGGTTGATTGTGATATTCTGGTATCCCACGTCATAAAGAGAGAGGGAGTTCGTGGGTTATAAAAGAAAAATCTTAAACCCTTACATTCAACGAGACATTTTTTCAAATGATAGAGATCCTAACAGAATTTTGCAGTTAAGCGTGCTTGGGTGGGAGCAATGAAAGGATGGGTAACCCCCTAGGAATAACAAAATCGTGAGGGTTTTACATAAAATGGACAATATCGTTGTCGTGTGAAGGGTCGTGGTGTTACAGAAAAACATATAATTTAATTTTTAATTTTTAAAAAATTTATGCCATGTTGTAATAATACAAATATTATTATGTACAAAAGATAAATAACGTTATTAGTGCTAGTACATTATAGAAGACAAACTATCATTATTATTATATATATATATATATATTCTTATTTTCTTTTTTAATAAACTTCTTTGAATTTCTTCTTCAAAATTTTTTTATCTTTTTGTTGCTCTTTTCGAGATGATCGATCTAGAAAAGTAAAAAAAAATAAAAAAAAAATATTAAAAATATCTACAAACAAAATAAAGTAATTATCCATTTTTTTACCCAAACTAGGCCTCACAAAACCCTAGAAGCATTACAAACCAATGCAATTGGTGTTAAATGTATATTATTATTGTTATTATTATTATTATTATAACAGAAAAACATTGGGAGTAATATTAACATTTAGCCAAGTCATGTCAAATAACTTTTCTTCCTGTTTGGAGAGGTAAACACGATTTTTTAACCTCCAACTTTTTTCAATAATCGCTAAATTTGATAATAATGAAATTTTGTATATTATAATACTGAAACATTAGGATAATAACAAAAAAAAGGGTGGCGCCATGTGACATGCTTTTTTCTTCTATCAATAAGGATAAATTTGATTTTTTTATTTAAATTAATAGAGAATAAATATATGAACTTAAAATAGTTCATATATTTTAACTAATTACCCACATAACCTCCAATTTTGTACATGCCCTTGCCACAAATCTAATGACAAGTATAAACTAGTTGCTTCTATATTTTCTTCCCTAGTTAGCTCTTCATCTAGCATTTTGGCTTTTTGGAGACACATGTATTGTTTTGACTAAACTAAATAATTGAAATAAAAATATAAGTAATTATATAAAAATACAAGATATACGTGAATTGATTTGAAGCACGCAAAACACTATGAAAGAAAAAAGAAATTACAAAGAGAGGATAATATCTGTAACTTTCATGTACATTTTAAGTTTTAAAAAATACCCAATTAGTATATGATAAATGTTAATTAGTTGAATTGTGTCATACCTATAAACCAAGGTAAATATTTTCCCATTAAATAAATTGCTCAAGTAATGAAGGGTTATAAGTGAAGTTCGAGTTAAATACATGACATTAATCCGCAACATATATCTACACAGTACATGGGAGAGTAGGGTGTTTGGCAAAGCTATTGCTTATAATTTATAGTTTTTTACTACTAATTTTTATTATAAATAATAAATTTTTTTTAAATACTCACAATTTTTGCTATAACTTATAATTATTATTTTTTCTATTGTAACTTCAACCTACAATTTTTATAAAAAACTTACAACTTCTATTACAAGTTATAATTAATAAGTTACTAGTTTTAACAATACTGCCAGTAACTCATGTAATATCTCTTTTTGATCGGCCAAAAATAATAAAATAGTTACTTTCATTTAGTTAATAATTTTTTTATAATATTTTTTTAACCATTATTTCAAAACCTATTAAGGTAGTGTTTGGTATTATTGAAATTAATAATTTATAAATTATAATTTGTAGTAAAAATTATAAGTGTTTGATAAAAATTATAATTTATAACTGAAATAAAAATAATAATTAATTATATGTTGTAATTGAAGTTAGGAGTGTTTAGAAAAATTTATAACTTATAATTAAAATTACTAATAGAAAATTAAAAGTTAATTAGTGATAATTTTGTCAAACACCTTTTAATTAATTCATGGCTTAAACAAAAAAAACATATAAATCAGAGATTTAACCATAATTAGGTTAAAATAATAAAAAAATTATACTATATACCCAAATTATCAATTATTAATCAAATATAAGCAAACCTAAATATTGAGAAAAAAAATTTAGTGCCATTCAAATTATTTAAAAATTTTAATTTTTATGACTTGTTTGTGCTCAATCAATCAATGATCAATTGTTACAATCAATGATCAACTATGTGTAAATTGGATTTTTCTAAAAGAAAGGCATAAATTGATTGACGGTGATTTTAATGTGCTGTCATTAGTTAAACAAAATAGGAATAGGATACCATTCCATTACAAGGATCAATCAATCACCTGTCCAAACCTTCACCCTCAGAATAATTATTACATTCACGCTACGCCACGTTTGGTTGTAAGATTATTTTGTAAGGGGAGACCAATAGATAAAAGGCATAAATTATACCACGAAATAATTTTTAAAAATATTAAAATATAGGATAAAAAAATGAGATAATAATGTAAAATTATATAAATAGAATTGTGAGAAATAAATTATACTACAACTTTATGTAAAGAATTATGAGAGAAGTGTTATTCATAAAATTATTTTTATATTTGATTAGCATAATGTAAATAATTGAATGAAAAATATAATTATTTTAATAATTAAACTTAATAAAAAATAGTCTAAAGAAATATAATCCTTATAATTTCACTCTCCCTTAGCTATTAATTATTTTCTGTTTAATCTTACACATTCGGCATAATTTATTTAAATAAAATAATTTCGATGCTAAAATTGACCAACTTAGCAACAAACTAGAAAATATACCGGACGCATGTGTTTTTCAAAATAGCCTTTCACATAGATGGATTCAAGGGGCAGACAAAGGTGACCGTCGCCTTTTTTAAATTTTGAATTTTTTTTATTATTATAATAGTATTAATTTAAAATATTTTAAAATTATATAAAAGTACTTGATAATGTTACTGTTATTAATTTTTAATTTTTTATTACTAATTTTAATTATAAGTTACAAGTTTTTTAAATACTCACAACTTATACTACAATTTATATTTATTTTTTTTTTAGTTATAAGTTATAATTTTTACCAAACACTTATAATTTCTGTCTAATCTATAATTTATAAATTATTAGTAGTATTTTTACCAAATATCATCATAAATTAGCCTTTTAAAGATTTTTTTTAAAATTTAATATCTTCTTCTCTAAAAACTTACGTATAAAAATAATTTTTTATTTTTAAATTAAAATTTTATATTCCATCCCGGTCGCTCGAGCTTATCTCACAACCAAAAGTGATACTAAATTTTCCTAATTCTTATCTCTCCAGTCTACACTCTTGTCCTTTAAGCAAACATACCCTAGATGACTCAATATTCCTTTCCAATTAGCTTTGCGTGTGGGCAAAAAAGTTCAATTTTTCAAAATGTTATTTTTTGGAGTTATTTTTTTTGGGTTCAAGTTTTTTAATTTCTTATAACAAAAATAATTAAAAATGTATGTTTCTCGAACTAAATTTAAAAACATTTTACTAAAACACAAAAATTAGTCTTAATTTTTAATTTCTCACTTATATTTCTTATTTTTTTCCCCATATTTTTGATTCTATCATTTAATATATTATTCTTATACCATATCATCTTTTTTTTTTTTGTTTGTATAATTTTCTCTTAACGTTGAGAAATACTTTTGTTATAAGGTTGTTCTCATTTTATTCCTACTTTTTCTTTAATTTTCATATTTGTTTCCGCTTCCACCCAATAATATATAAATTGAGAATAAAAAATAACACCTTTGCCTTGTTCCATTTCACGTTGCCCTGGCCGTCCCATTGCTATCCATGCATGCTCTCGATATGTTTTTACAAAGCCGTGTTAAGCAGCAAGAAGTGTGAAAAGGAGACGGTTTTAAATTATCCTGTTATGTATAATTATTTTTTTTCTCAACTAAATTATCAAATGAAACGGAAACGGTATTTGCTTTTATGCATCATTGTACCCTACTCCACTCCCAATTAGATAAATTTAATATTTTATATTTATAAATATATATATAAGAAGTTTATTAATTTTTTTAAAAACATAAAAGGCTAAAACATAGAAATATACTAATGTATTTGTAGCTTTTAATTCTAATAATTTATCAATTATTATTTTTTAGGAAAAATTACAGAAACACCCCATACACTATTTCCGTATAACACTTAACCCCCATGAATTAAAACCCGTACAAAATGGCCCCCTGCACTATTTGTTTGTATCACTTTACCACTATCATGTTTTTGAAATTTATGAACCAGATATCCCAATATATTTCCACCCAAGCCTTGCCATGCTATTTTCTTGTTTTTTTTTTCTCGTTCTCATTCTAATTAAACAAAAAATAAAAATAAAATACCACGTCTTCACCTCATTAATTGTCATTCCTATCCCAAATCGCTTTCACTCTCTGGCTCTTACTTCTCTTTTCTTCAACAAAATTAGCACATTAATCTTTACTTTAAATTCTTCTTAGTTTGTTAGTATTTTTCTAAGTAGGAGAGAGAGGGAATCAGCCAGGGAATGGGATCCTTTCAAAGACCCTATCCCTCAAAAACTTCCAAACAATGATCCAAATTATTCATCTCTTAAATCTCGCTAACAAAAATTTCTTGAAAAAAATTAATTTTACCAAATATCGATAAGTGCATAAATGAATCACATCGTGTTTTATAAAATTGGGAGTTTGAACTTAAACAGTCCATTTTAAATCAAAATAATATATTTTGTAAAATAAAATAAGATTTATTCATATACTTATCGATATCTGATTATACTGAATTTCTATCTAAACAATTTGTTTGAGATGTGTTCCGAGATAAATTGTTTAAATTATCCAGTCACTCTAATAAAATAGAATCTTGAGAGTTTTTGAAAGAAAAAAAAGTCGTGAGAGGATCTGATCCCATAAGCTAAGATAGTTACTGTAATTCAATATGCACCAGCCATGGTGGGTACTTATATAGAGCCTACATGGACACCTACCAATCAATTAATCATCAACCTCTCCCCGCGTATGGAAAGATTTCATGGTCCTCTTGTCCCTTTTATTTTGGTTCTTCAATTTCATTCAGCAAATAAATAAATAAATAAATGGACAAACAGTCTGGTGCATAAAACTCTCTCCTGTATGTACAGTTTAGAGAGAGAAACGGACCACGATAAGTTTATATTACGTAATCTTATCTTGCATTTATAAGAGATTATTTTTATGCCTTAAACTTGTGACTTCAAGATCACATAGTAACAACTCTACTGTTGCCCTAAAACTCCTCTTCAAATAAATAAATGAAATATGTAACAAAAAAATCTTCTTTTGCAATGAAATGTCAGTGGCCCCTCCTGGGCTGTCATGCCCCAAGAGAGAATCATTTTTGGTTCCACAGTTGGAAACTTTTTGACTGCTAGTACTGATTCTCCAATCTCCACTTTTTTTTTTCTTTTTCAAAAAATGGGTCTACATTTTTTTTATAAAAAAAATCTTTGGTAAAGTTGGGGCTAATTGTGATAAATAATTAGAGCTCAGTTATTTTTTTATTTTTTTATTTTTTTAACTAATTTCTTTACTTTTTGACATCATCTCGACGAGAAAAATAAAAAAAAACTATTGGTAATAGTTTTACGTTGTTGTGGCCGGTGCTTGTTTGTGCACAAAAGGACTACTACGACTATATATCCTTAGAAAAATTTACTAAACATAAAAAATGATTTAACCAAAAATAAAATAAGTAATAAATAAATTTTAAAGTATAATTGTTTTTTTATTTTGACTATTTTTCTTACTTTTCAACTAGTTTCAATAAGAGGAAGTTTAATAGTATTAAATTTCAACAAAATGATAAAGAAATTCACCAAAATATGATAATAAATAAAATTAACAATTAAGCAAATAAAAAACTATCTCAAACCATAGTTTTTTTTCCAGTCTTTTTGATTTGTTTTGATGACAGAGATTGATAAAGTAAATCTTTTTATTAAAAGATAAAAACCCTACTAAAAATAAAAATAAACAAAAATAAATAAGTCAATAAGTCAATATCCTATGTTAGTCCTAAAACATTTAGAATTGATTTCATGAAAATACTAGAAGAACATGTAAAACAATGGTATTTCCAATTTTCGTTGTTGTTTTCTTCAAAAAAATATAAATGATAACTCAAAGATGATGAAGAAAATTTTAAAATGATACCACCTTTTGGTTGGGCCGCGTTGAACCAAACATATATCTCTTTATGTTATTAATCCCAAGTTATTTATCATCTTTAAAAAAAAATATCTCTTTATTATTAATTCACATCATTCAAATAGAATTTATATGAATTAACTTACGATTATTCACAGTATTTGGCAAAGTCATTATTAATATTTTTTAATTTTTTGATACTAATTTTAGTTATAAGTTATAAGTTACAAGTTTTTTCAAACACCTACAATTTCTGTTTATAACTTGTAACTATTTTTTTTTTGCTATTTCAGTTATATGCTATAATTTTAACAAAATACTCACAACTTTTATTTATAATTATAATTTATAAATTTTTAATTTCAACAATACCAAACACTCATGTTGTAGTATTGAAATCTAAACTTGCATAAGGAACATTTTTTGAGTCATATATACTCTCCCAACCGTTTCCCATGCACTTTTTAAGGACTTCACTACAACAAATAAAAATTTTGAATCTGTAAATTTATTTATAATTTAAAATGAATGATTTAGATTAAATTGTTTGTAATGTAAATTGTACTTCAAGTAAATATAAATCATCCATTTTGAA
The DNA here is from genome assembly GCA_034768845.1 of Heliamphora exappendiculata. Lineage (NCBI taxonomy): Eukaryota > Viridiplantae > Streptophyta > Magnoliopsida > Ericales > Sarraceniaceae > Heliamphora > Heliamphora exappendiculata. The sequence goes on from JAOTRH010119261.1 coordinate 8,030, forward strand.
TTGTAGATCAATAACTTTATAAATTTATTGATATATTTTATGAGTTTGTGTTAAGTTTTTTAGAGCCTGATAAGGTGTACAGCCATCTAAATCAATGAAGAAGAGATTTATTTTTGGCTTAAGTTTAGATAAGTTATTTTATGTGTTGAAATATAATCTAAATAAATTTAAGTACGTCATAAATATAAAAATAAAAAAAGAATAAAATTGGAAAAGAGGGGAATGATAAATGAAAACTAATAATAAATCTGGTTAAATAAAAAAAGTAAATCCCAGATTTGCACAAATAATTAATAATTTAACTTGTTCAATGTCACAAATTTTCATTCTTAACGAATTTAATTGGATTTTCTTATGATAGTTTTTTTTTTGGGGAATTTTCATATCCTTAAGTTAAAATTTGAAATTGTTTTGTTTTAGTTTTTTAGAAAATATTATGTTGAACATTATTTATTTTATTTTTAAATAAAATCTTAAGAAAATCTTATTGAATTATAAATTTGAAATATTTTAAAAAATTCGATTGTCTAACCTATCGAGTTAATTAATTATTGAAACAAAAATCACTCCAAAAAATTCTTGATTATTATATTTTATAGTTTTTCTTGAAAATGTTTACATTTAAAAAATCATAAATAAATAATATTGTTTTCATGTATTGGTAAATATGTTTTTCTTATGATTAATATATGATTAAAGTTGATTTAGTTGATATCTTGAAATTAATTATTGTAGTGGGATGCATAGAAATTCAAATTGAAAAAAAAATTGAGTATTTGTGTTTTTAGTTTTTTTTTTGGTTAGAATAATTGCTTTATTCTCATTGTTAAGTGATTTTTCCTACAAATTTACTTGTGAAAAATTTCAAATAAAAAATTCTACAATTATGCTTTATTATTTTTTTATAATTAAGATTTCCTTACATAGCACGAGTTTATCTCCTAGTTAATATTATACATATTTACAGTTCTTTTTTATTCTTTTTTAATTACATTAGTACTAAGAATATTGACTTTTTTTATCAAATTAATCTATGATGTGACATGTTTACAAACATTTGATACAAGTAAAGTTAATATGAAATCAATTACATTAATATTTGTAATTGCACTACATTATTTAATAAAATAAAAGAGTAATTCTATTATTATTATTATTATTATTATTATTTCAGTTACTTATGTTTGGATTTGGATTCCAACCATTTAAGTCACATTTATTAAGGGGGTGTTTGGCTGCCAACTTAAAATTAACTTTTTTTCCTTTTTATTTAAGGAGACGTACAAAGTCTTCTTCTTTAGTTCAATGACTTCAAGATTACGTTCTTAATGATATCAATAATAGTTGTTTTTATTGGGAAACAAATAAAAGAAATTTTTGGTAAGTCATAAAGCCAAATCACAAGCCCAATGTACATTTATTACACAATGATTTGTTGAGATTTGCAACAATTCATCTCTTATTAATTAATGCCACATCTTTGTATTTTACTTTACAATAATGACAACACGTCACATTTTTTGTGTTTTTTTCCCATTTTTTATTTATCACTTATTGTAATATAATTATAATTTTTTAATAATATGTTGCATTAAATGGTTCATTATGAGCTTTCTTTACTTTCACTCACCAAGAAGATTAGAATCTCATTTATAGAAAAAATTATTAGGTATTCTCAAAGTATTGCCTGTAATGTTTACATAAAATTTTTAGTAAATAAAAATATATAATGCACGTTAAGTGAGTTATCTGTATTTCTCACAAACTGAACAAAAATAGATTAATATTATCACATATAAAGTATTTTTCGCTACACGATTAGTACGAGTATCCATATAAGCAATGCCACACAATAGTTCGAGAATATTGAATAATTACTCTAATTGCAACGAGCACGCATGCAAAAGAATTTAAAACAATTATTCAGTACTCTCTAATTATGCTTGATTGATCGAATTAATAATAATAAAAATATATAATCTCACTTAATAAGTAATTTATGAGACTAGTAATTAATGAATTATTAATACCATATTCTATTATTCATTGTATATATCATATTTTGTGAAATTAGTTATTTAATAAATTCATAATTTTTTCATGCATTACTTATTAAATTTAAATTAAAAAAATATAATTCTATATATAATTCAGTCAATTAAATATACCCTTAAAGTAATATTCTACTCAAATTATTCAACGTCATATGTTTGGTATGATAGTAATGAAAAGTAATATACTCTATTAAATACATCAATAGCTGAGAATTAAGTTAAGTCATTAACTAAATCTCCTCCAAAAAAATTTAAATAATTATTTTAATTTTTTAGAGAGTGTTTTAATTTAGGAGAGAGTGCCTGTTTTTTTATTTATGGATTGACCTATCAGTTTATTCTATTTGCATATTAAGTTTTTACAATTTTAATTATAAATAGGAAGCTTGTTTATTGATTTATAATTATTAAAAAAATAAAATGAAAAATAAAAGTGAAGTACACTGGTAAATGTAGAATAATTTTTTTAATATAGAACAAGGTTTCAATTGGTAACTAGCTTAAAAGAAATTTTTTTTTTGCTTTTTTGCATTATTAGCCAAAAAACTAAATTTGGTTCAAAATAGGTTATTTGGTAATTTCGCTTTTAAACTAGTTTTTTTAAAATTAGTTATTTGGCTAAAATGTTAACTTTTTTGCTTATTGTTCAAAATAGACAATTTTATCATTTTATATATTTGATATTAATAATTATATACAGTTGTTAGTGGTATAAAATAAGTTATGAATCAAAAGTATTATTGTATTTTAAATGTGATTGGAGTTAAAAAAGAATATTATGAGAATTTGTGTTTTGATTTGATTTTTTAATTTTTTTAATTTTTTTTTCAAATAAATAATTTTTACTTTTAAGTGTTTGTAACCCAAAAAAAAAACCAAAAAGCCAAGAAAGACAACCGGGCCTTAGTCTAGTTGCACTGATTTTGTGAGAGTATAGAGGTACATTGGGTCTATCCCTATATTATTTCTTTCGTAATATATATATATATATTGTTTTTTGTTTTTTCCTCTTAGACTTAGGTTTCGTTTGGTTCTCAGTTTTAAATTAAATTGAGCTTAAAAGTCTTTTAATTTAAAGTTAAAATAAGCTTTAAGTCTCATTTTTCAGGCTAGCTTTTTATTTTTTTACTTATTGACTTTTAATCTTTTTAGTTTTTTTGCTTATTAATCTGTTTACCAAAAACTAATTTTTTCCGTCGAAATTGACATCGACAGGTTAAATACGATGGAGCGGAGATTTAATGCCTGATTTCAAGACTTTATTGAAATTTAAATGACCGAACAAACTAAGAAATTTTGAAAAAAAAATAAATGATTGAAAACTAATAAAATGAAATTTTATTAATTTTCGTAAAATAGAAACAAAAATTACAAAAAAAAAATACCGCCGCTTGTCTACAGTTGCTCGGTAAATGTTAAGCATCTTCTATTGAAAATTCTTGAAGAACAAGAATCATTTACATTACGTTACTCTTAATACATAAATGAAAGATAAAAAAAAAAAAATTTGTTGTGGATTGAAAAAGTTGGGTACCCATTACAATGCATAAAATACAATTATTTATAAAATTTCATAAAAAAACTACATATAACTACTAATAATTACTCTAAAGTAATATATTTTTTCTAAAAAACTACACATATATATATATATATATATATTATTTTTTATTAAGCCTTTATAAAATATAGTAAGCTATTTAAAATATAAAATAATATTCTCGATAGGAAAAAATATTAATTATGGTGTAAACATAATCTAAAATACTATTATACATTTTTAGAAATGTCATTACTTTTATTATACTCATATTTTTTTTATATAAAAAATTATATTTTAAAAATCTACCTATTGAGATGTATCAAACAAAATTCATATCGAATATAAATTTGCCTAAGAATAAATAAGAAATTACAACATTTTTTTTAATTAATGCCTTTTGATTTATTGCCTTTTAATTTTAAATCTTCACAAAAATTCACCAAATAATTCTTTTTATTTATTTAACTTAAAATAATTTTAAATAAAAAATTTAATTTAAAACCAAATTAGTGTTTATTTGGGAGTGCATATTCAATTGTCAATTAATTATCTTTACTATTTTCAGTGCCCATACCATCTATATTCACAACAATATCCAATATCTGACAGTGAATTTATCATAACCAATAAGTGAGAAAAATGGTGATAAGTATATAACACTAATTGTAAAAAATTACAAACATTTACATGAATTAATTTTTCACAAATTTCCATTCATGGTGAAATTATTTGGTGCTCACATAGTTGCACGTGGTAATTTACGCGGCATTTTTATCTAATATTATTATAATAAATTTTATAATAAGAATATAAGGTTCGTTTAATAACCCAAATTGTATTGAATTGAATTAGTAGTGAGGTGAGATTAGTAATAAAGTGAGATTAATTTTTTGTGTTTAAATTGAGTGTGATTAAATAACAGATTAGATAATGATTTACCATTGTATTAAGTTAACTTATTTTAAAATTAACTTAAATAAATTAATACGTTAAATTTTATGTTATTTATTTTAATATTTTAATATTTTGTATTATTTTTAAAAAAATTTAAATTCATTCTTTAATTCAATCTTTCTTAATCCTACACCTCCCCCACTAGTTATTCCCCATTTGGTGGGCTAATAGTCCGTCTAGACTATTAATTCGAAGGCTTAACAAACGCGGTATTAGACTATACTCCAGACTAATAGTTCGGACGAATTATTAGTCCGCCAAAACAAGCATGGCCATAATAATTTACTTTTATTTAGTAGTTAAAAAATAAAAAAATAATTTAATAATAAAAATTATTATTATTTATTTATTAAAAATATTACTTAGTATGATGAATACGGTAAGTACCTAATAATTTGCCCCATTCAGGTTACACTTTGTCCATAACTCACTTATAAAACCTTGTATCATGGGAATGGGGGATTATGTTGTGCAATGCAGCCATTCACAGCACAGCCTTAATAATTTGGTTTTTTAATATATATTTTATGATTCGATTCGTTCATTATGTGCGCTTAATAGCTTGATTTTTTAATATATATTTTATGATTGAATTCGTTCGTTAGGTAGAGTTCATCAAATTTATTATTCAAATAAAATTAAATTAATCTAATATTCGTAACTATGTGATCGAATAATATTTAATTATGTACAGATAAAGAATTGATAATAAAAATTTTGAGTACAAAGTGATTAAATTAATGTCTTTGATCACATGATTGCAGATATTGGATCAATTTGATTTTTTATATAAATAACAAACATGATAATATGAAAGGAGACTATTTAGCAGAATGAACGATTTTGTAAATCTCCCGAGGAAAGCTTGGGGCTTTAAATAGAGATTACAACTTATAAATAGAGATTACAATTAATTCATAGACTATTTAGCAGATTGAACGATTTTTATATAAACAACTTATAAATATTTTTTCTCAATATGAAAGGAGACTGTTTTTTTTTTTTTAAACTTTGTAGAAATTGAGTTTGATTTCTTATTAAAAATGTTGTCGTTAATTAAAAGCTAATTAACCTTTTTTTAATCCCCAGCTAAATAAGTGACGGAAACTAGTTTTATTTTTTTTTAATGTTGTCGTTATACTTTTTTTTTTTCTGAATTAACTTTTTATGTAGTTTTTTTTAACAACTAAACAAAGCCTTAAAAGCCCCAAGCTTTCCTTTTTATATATCAGTATATCTTGTTTTATTGTTGAGGGTAAAATTGATTTTTTAAGTAAAATTATTATAATTATTTTATTTTAAAATAAAAATTAGTGTTTTGAGCTTGTAGACCATTTTTTCTTGAAAAAAGAAATTAAAAAAAGTTAGTTGATTTTTAAAAAAAAATCAAAAGGTAAGCTTAAAAGTTAGTTTTCTTTTTGTTGATAAAAAAAAATTAACTTTTTAATAGCCCAAACAAAACCTAAAGGAAAAAAAAAACAGCATCAACCAGTTCCGTTCAAATCGACTGCCCAATTTCTCTTCGTCTCAAACTCGCTATAAAAGGCTGTGACCCTGAACAAATCCATTCCAAAAACTGCCTCCTAACTGAAACAACTTCTCTCTTCCTCTCTCTTTCTCTCCGACAACCGCTGTGTTCTGAAGATTTGGGTGGTTGTCCAGAGAAGAGAAATATATATATATATATATATATATATATATATATATGGGAATAAATTCCAACAGAGTGGAACACTTCTCGGACCCTGCGCTTGTAACCATTTGTACAGAAGAAATGCCGGCGGCAGAAGTGCACCGGGTGTGCTTGCCGCCGCAGAAGAGCACCATCGAGAAACTCCGGCGCCGACTCTCCGAGATCTTCTTTCCCGACGACCCGCTTCACGTGTTCAAGAATCAAACCGGGTTTCGAAAATTCGTTCTGGCTCTTCAGTTCTTCTTCCCGGTTTTGAAGTGGGGTCCCACTTATAGCCTCAGCCTTCTGAGGTCTGATACCATCTCTGGTCTCACCATTGCCAGCCTTGCTATCCCACAGGCAACTCTCTTGACGCGCTCTCTCTCTCTCTCTCTCTCTCTCTCTCTGATTTCTCTATGCAGACAATTTTTTGAAAATTCTATATACACAAAAAAATCATAACTGTCAAAAAAAAATTATTAAAAAATATATTGTACATGTAAAATGCAGAAAATGCATTTCAGTCATCGCCATCTATACGCACGTATAACCCACAACACGTGTGAATTTTACATGCATATTAATTGTTGAGATGAATTTTTGATGGTTGATCCGCACTCATAT
>JAOTRH010119272.1:2928-14876 GCA_034768845.1 Heliamphora exappendiculata
CGACAGCAGCAGGGCCACGCCGGCGAGCGTCCACATAAGGGTCACGAGGCGCCAATCCGTAGCCTGAACCGGGCGCATCATCAGGCGGAACCGGAAAGGCCGCAGGTCAGGGTGCGATTCGCCGCGCGTTGAGCACGGCGCCCTGGATCGTGCCCGTCACGGTGGCCGACGCATTGACCGCGCCATCGACCCAGCGGATGTTGAGCGTGCCGGCGGCAACACCGTTCAACGTGAGAGTGATCTTGGCCGTGATCACCGAGGTGCCGAAGTTCCACGCGATCGTGCCGCTGGTCGCCACGTCATCGGTGAAGCGGCAGCCCGTGAGCGTGAAGGCCAGGCCCGTGCTGGTGTCCACGTATCTGAACGTGCCGCCGCGCAATCCGGCCTGCGTGTTGTCCAGCGAAGGAATGTAGCGCCCCAACGCATCGCCCACGGCCTCGAGGGCCGCCGCCGCGATGCGCCTCTGATCGGCGCTGGTCGCATCGCCCGTGTTGGCGGTGAGCGGCGTCAGACTCTTGTACGACTTCGCGTACTTGGGCACCGTGCGCACGGCGCGCACCTTGCTGATGCAGGTGGTGTCGCCGGTCGCGAGCGTCTCGACGAAATTCTGGACGATGCCGGTCGTGCAGCCGAATGCATCCTGGTCGGCCACCACATGCGTGAGGTTGGGGACGATGACGTGCACGGCATTGGGAAACTGCGCCACCACCTGCGCCGCATCCTGCGGGGAGGTCACGCCGTCGATGTCTCCCGACAGCACCAGCGTCGGCACCGACGGAAACACCGCGGATGCCGGGATGGGCTTGCCCTGGGTCTGATTGGCGGGGGGCACCGGCCAGGGCAGGCAGGAATCCAGCGGCGTGATGTACATCTGCGATTCCAGCGCCTCGTCGATCGTGAACGGCGCGAACAGCGAGGACCGGGTGGCGCGCGCCGAGGCCAGCGCCGAGTTGTACTGAGTGGTGCGGGTGGCGACGCTGGCGCGCAAATCGTACAGCAGCGGATAGTCTGAACAACTGACGGCGGTGTACAGGCCATAGCTGAAGTCGGCGGCATTCTCCGTGTAGTCGGTGTTCTGCTCGGCGGCGATGCGCAGCAGCGGCCGCGCATCAGCCGCGTCCAGGTAGGCGCGCGCCGCGGCATCGAGTTCGCGATAGACCGATCCGCCATCGCCGGCATTCTCGATGATGCGCATCAGGCCGGGCGCATCCAGGGTGACCGTGGCATTGAAGCCGAAACCATCCGGCGCCTTGCCCGTGAGGGGCTTGAGCCGCAAGGCGGCGGCGAGTTGCTGGACGCGGGCCGTGGCGCTGCCGCCGAGGGCCTTGCAGCTGGCGCTGCGCGTGCAGGTCACATCGATGCTGCTCCATACCGTCCCCCAATCGGTGGGGAACCACACGTCCGGCGCGCGCACGGGATACGCGCTGTCGAGCACCAAGCTGCGCAGGCGGTGTGGATACAACGCCGCCATCACCTGGCCGACGAAGGTGCCATAGCTGTCGCCGTAGAAATCGACCGACGGGAGCGCGAGCACATCCATCACGGCGACGATGTCGGCGACGGCGAAGCGTGTGCCATACCACCAGGACGAGGCACCCAACTGGGATGCGCAATCACCCACCGCACCCAGGTCCGTGGCGCCCAGCTGCAATGCCGGACAGTCGATGGCCGCCGACTTGCCGGTGCCGCGCTTGTCGATGATCAGGATGTCGCGGCGGTCGCGCAATGCGTCGAAGACGCCGAGATAGAAGTCGCGTGAACCGGTGGACGAATAGCCCGGTCCGCCTTCCTGCGGAAGAATCGTGCCCAGGCTGGGCAGTGACTGATTGCGGCGGGGATAGAATTCGAATGCCACGCGCAGCGTGCCGGCCACCGCGCCGGTGGGGTCCAAGGCGCGGCCGAGCGTGCCGCAATAGCCCACGTCGACGGTGTTACATAACGAGAGTGTGCGCGAGCCCACGGTGATGGTGGCGGGCGGAGCAGCCCTGACCGCCGGCGCCGCGAAGACCAGCAGCGCGAAGGCCGCCAGTACCAGGCCGGCCCCGCCGCGCATCGGGAAAACATGGGTGAAATGATTGACGCGCAAACTGTCCCGAGCGCATCGAGGCGTTGCTGATGCCATCGAATTCCCCTTTATTGTTGGGGAAATCCTAGCACGTACCCGGAGGAGCGCGCACGCAGACGGCGAAACGGGGACCGCAAGGCCATTGAAACCTGCCTGCAGTGCCGGCCTAGTGCCGCCGTTCCCAGACCTTGAGCGTGTCGGGCGAACCTCGTGCGCGCACCCCGTTGTCGGTGAGGATTTCTTCGGTGGCCTGCTCGGCTTCCTGCCGCGAGAACACCACCGCCTCGCCGCTGCGGTTCTCGAACTCGAAGGTGACGAATGGATCCTGCAGGTCGCGCAGCACGGACACCAGATGCGCAAGGCTATGGATGCGCGTGCCGTTCACCGAATACACGACCGCGCCGCTGAGATTGGAGTAGCCCTTGGAAATCTTGTGGGGGAACATGGGTGAGGCGATCACCACCAATTCCTCGCGCTCGGCATCCGGCTCCGCTCCGCGCATCGTCACCAGCGGGCTGCCGATGAAGCTCAGCATGTGGATCGCGTTCGCGCTGCCGCTGATCATCGACAGCAGCTGCGCCGTGGCCTTGGAGAACACCAGCGGCCCATAGATGAAATACGGCGGATATTCACCCGCCATCTCGGGAATCAGCATCGGGCGCTGCGAGGAAACGGGCAACTGCAGTTCCACCACCCTGCCCTGTCTCACCACGGTCAACGGCAGCTTTCCTTGTTGCGTGCTCTTCTGCACCAGATACGTGAAGTTCAGCCGCAGGTCGGGACCCCACTTGATCATGCCCTGATCGTCCACCGCGGTGCCCGCGATGCGCGTGATCACGTCCCATTCTTTCAGTGGATACGCGGCATCGTTCTTGAAAGGACGGTGAACGATGATGCCTTCGACCGATTTGTCGAGTTTCAGGAAGGCGCGCAGACTCGGGTTTTCCAGTGTCTGGAAGTCGTCGTACATCGCCGGCTTGCCCTCGTACCGGCCATCCTTGACGTCGGCCAGGAACAGATCGATTTCCTCGTTGGGGATGATGTAGCCGATGTTCTGCGAATCACCACCGGCGCGGCTGAAGGCAAGGCCGATCATCTTGTCGCCAGCGATGGCAGGCCCGCCGCTGTTGCCCGGGTTGATGGCCGCATCGATCTGGATGCGCAACCCCGAGACCGGAAAGTTGTAGTACATGAACTCGATGCGCGACACGATGCCCTTGGTGATCGACAGCGACGTTCCGCCCTGCGGGAATCCATAGGCCAGCACGGCATCCTTGATGCGCGGCAGCGCGCCGGCGCGCGCCAGCGCGGCATGCGAATCGAAGAAGGCGTCGTCGTCGAGCTTGAGGACCGCCAGATCGATGCCGGGCGCGATGGCCTCCACCGTCGCGGAAATCTTGTCACCGGACTGATTGGCCTGGACCTGCACCTGGCTGGCATACAGCACCACGTGGGCATTGGTGAGAATGCGCCGGCCTTCGATGACCACACCCGAGCCGCTGATTTCGCTGGGCGCCTGCTTGGCCCAGGGCCGTGCCGCATCGGGATAGCGCACGGTCGAGAAGATCTTGACCACCGAGTTTTCCAGATTGACCGGTGGCGCCTTCGTCGCCGCGAAGGAGTCGACGCCCGCCAGGCACAAGCCGACCATCAACATCCACCGCACGCGCAACGACATCGATCACCTCGGGAACCTGGATTGGGCGAGGCGCGAATATACTACGTGCAACGCAACGCCACCCGGCGGGGTGAGGGGTCCTCAATCCTCGACGCTGGCCCCGCCCGCGCGTGGGCCGGCGCTCCCCGGCTTCAGTGGCCGAGTCCCGCCAGATAGGCGGCGATGTCGCGCATGTCGCCATCGCTCAACGCAGCGGTCACGCCATGCATGACCGCCACATCGCGCAGATTGGTGTGAAAGGCGCGCAGCTGCTTGACCAGGTATTGCGAGGACTGGCCCGCAAGCCGCGGGAATTCGCCGGTTCCGGCCGCATCCTTCCCATGACAGGCAGCGCAGGCGGGAACATTCGTGGCTGCGACACCTTGCTCGAAGATGACCCGCCCGCGGGCGCTCGCCGCGCCATCCACCCGCTCACCGCGACCGGCCGGCTGCGCGGCGTAGTAGGACGCAAGTCCCACGATGAGGTCGTCCTCGAGGGGCTCAGCCATTCCCCACATATAGGCCACAGCATCCGAATCGCCGCGGGCGTGCGACTTGAAGGCTTTCATCTGGGCGGCGAGATAACTCGCATTCTGTCCGGCCAGCTTCGGAAACTTGGGCGTAATCGCCTGCCCCCGCGGGCCATGGCAGTTCGCGCAGGTCGTGACGGCGACCATGCGCGCCGCGTTGACGGTCTCCGGCGTCAGATCCGCGGCGCGCGCGGCCGGCAGGGACAGGCTGATTGCGGACAATAGAACGAATGCTTTCATGATGATGTCTCCAGCCTCAGTAGGCGAACCAGACCAGCGCATAAACCGTGTTGTTGTCGGCGGCCTTGCGGCTGAAGCCGTCGTATCCATCCTTGCCGCCGTTGAACTTGGTGTAGGCCGTGTATTGCAACGTAAACTTGGTGTTCAACCAGGGCACGTAGTTGAACTCCGCCATCCATCCCTTGGTGTCCGGGCGGCCGTTGGCGCTCGTGACGACGCCGGGATCTCCGGCCGGGTACAGCAGCTCGTCGGCGCTGCCGGTGGTGGAGAACCATTGCAGGGTGCCACCGAGCTTGCGGCGGTAGTAATAGGTGCCCCACACGCGTGAGGTGGTCAGATCGTTGCGGGCATTTGCGACCGCGCCACTTTCCAGACTGGCGTTGAGTTGCATGCGCTCGTGGATGCGCGTTCCGGCCAGCGTGAAGATGTGCTGTTCGGCGATGTATTGATACTGGAAATCCTGCGCGAGATCCTTGAACTCATTGAGAGCGCCGCTCTGCGGAGCGGGCGCGGTCGGATCGCCGCCGCCCGGCAGCAGTTTGAAGGTCGCGCCATACACGCCGGCTTCCAGCGAGTGCCGGCCCCATTGATGCTCGTAGGCGAGCCTGAAGTATGGCGCCGTGCCCTTGACCACGTTGGATACGCTGCCATCGAGGGGTCCCGCCGCACCCGTGATCGGGTTTTCCGCGCCCTGTTTGGCCGAACGGTACAGCCCGATCTCCCCGTACAGCGACTCCTTCCAGAAGGCATACACGCTGACGCCGGCCACGTCCTGCCCCAGCGTGCCGTCGATCTGCGCGGCTGCGATCGGCGAGACGTTGGCGTTGCTGCCCGCGGACGGGAAACCGAAGGCGGGCGTGCTGTTCCACAGGTCTTGAACCGTCGGATTGTTGTTGAGCGAGACGCCGTAGATCAAGCTGTCATCGCCCGGCAGCACGAGGCTGTTGGCATAGCGCAGATCGGTATTGTCGATGCCGAAGGTGCCACTGTCGTTGCCATAGGTCATCTGGATGAAGGCGCCGACGTGCGGGGCGATCTTGCCGGCGTAGAACAGCGATATCTGCTGCGGGAAGGCCACGGTGCCGTTCTGCGCGTGGCCGTTGATGTCGACGCTGTCCGGGATCTGTTTGCTCAGCCAGGTTTCGGACACCTGCACCATCAGCGAGATCGGCGGCAAGCCGGTCAGCGCCAGCATCTGCTCCTTGTTGGCGGTGATGCCCTGCACCGGCTTGAGATTGTCCAGCGTGTAGCCGCTGGCCTTGAACATCCGGCCGAAGTGGTTCAACTCGGGGAAGATGGTATGGCAGGCTTCGCAGGCCATGCCGGTCTGGCGCGCGAAACTCGGGACCGCCCTGGCCGGCGCCGTCCATCCCAAGGCAAACGCCGCCACCAGCGTCACGGTCAGAGAGGTTCGAAAGGCAATTGCGTTCATGATGGGACACCTTCTATCGTCGATGTCTCACGGTACGCTGAATAGGAACGGTTCTGCTTCGCGACATATACCTACCAGGCAGGGGTAAATGTCTGAAAAAAGGCGCTTTTTACACAATGCTGACGAGAAGCTGATGAACAAGTTCGCGCTCAACCACATGCGCTTCCTGGCCTCCGTCGCCACCGGCATCGCGGCTTTCCTGTGTCTGCCCTCGGCGTGGGCGGTGCTGCCGCGGGTGCTGCTGGCGTGGAATTGCGGGGCGGCGCTGTTTCTGGTCCTCATCTACCTATGGATGAAGAGTCTGAGCGCGGAGCAGATCTGCTCACGCTTCGTCGAAGAAGACGAGAGCGCGCCGGTGATCCTGTCGGTGGTGATCGTGGCCGCGGTGCTGAGCCTGGTCGCCATCGTGGCGCTGCTGGCGGATGCCGGGCAGGGACCGGCCCGCATGCGCGCCTTGCACTACGCGCTGGCGGCCGCCACGGTGGTCGACTCCTGGCTGCTGGTGCCCACGATTTTTGCACTGCATTACGCCGATCTGTTCTACAGCGCGACGGCGCAGGACCGGCCGTTGGACTTTCCAGCAACTCCCATGCCGGTGTTCTGGGACTTCGCTTATTTTTCCTACACCATCGCGGCGGCCTGCCAGACCTCGGACGTGACCGTGCGCAGCACCGCCGTGCGTCGCACTGCCCTCGCCCACACCGTCATTTCCTTCCTTTTCAACGCGGCGATCCTGGGATTTGCGATCAACGTGTCCGCGGGACTGTTCGCCAGCCGCTGAAACCAAGCCGCACCCGCTTGATGCATTTTTACAACGATGGGTGAAATCCCTGCGCAAGAGGCTGGATCAGGCTCAAGGAAGCGTATAGTCTTATAGCGTACTAAATAAACGCGCGAGCGATGCGCTTCAGAAAAATCGACGCGCCGTCGAAGCTGGCTCGAATTGGGAGTTGTTGCAATGAAAGAACACATTTTCCGGACCGCCGGGCGTTTCGCCCTACTGTGCACGCCGATGCTGCTCTGCGCCGGCGGCGCTGCGAGGGCACAGCAGGCCGCATCCGCCGATCAGGTCGGCCTCGCAGAAATCGTCGTGACCGCGCAAAAGCGCAGTGAAAGCCTTCAGGACGTGCCGATCGCCATCACCGCCATCAAGGGTGACGACCTGCAGAACGCCGGCATCGGCTCGCAGAGTTCGCTGGCCACCATGATGCCGAACGTGGCCGTGGACACCAACGCGAATTTCGTGGCGCCCTACATTCGCGGCGTCGGCACCGCGTACGCCAACCCCGGTCTCGAACCCTCGGTGGCCACCTACATCGATGACGTCTACGTGTCGCGCGCCGACTCGGGTTTCCTGAGTTTCGATGACATCGACCACATCGAGGTCCTTAAAGGGCCCCAGGGCACGCTGTATGGCCGCAACACCACCGGCGGCGCCATCCGCGTCATCACCAAGGATGCGCCCAAGGAGTTCCACGCCGGCATCAGCCTCACCACCGGCAACTTCGGCCGTTTCGCCAGCAGCGCCTTCATCGGCGGCCCGCTCGGCGGCAATGTGCGTGGACGCCTGTCCGTGCAGACGGACCGAGACGACGGCTGGGTGAAGAACCTGACGGGCGGCCCGCGCATGGACAACCGCGATTCCAAGATGGTGCGCGGCAAGCTGGCCTGGGATGTGACCGACAACCTCACCATGCGCCTGTCGGCGGACTACAGTGACATGACGCCGCGTAATCCGGCCTTCCTGCCGCTGTATCCGGGCATCGTGAACGTGGGCGTGGCGCTCGGCGGCTCGGTGAGCACCGACCCGCGCACCTACTCCGGCGACTATCCCCGCAACAACAGCGACTACCAGAATTTCCGCTATAAGCAGGGCGGCGGCGAATTCCGCATCGACTACACCCTCGATGCCGCCACGCTGTCCTCGATCACCGGCTATCGCTATGTCTGGTTCCACGGCCTCGCCGATCTGGACACCACCACCGTGGATCTCATCCAGGCCAACACCATCCGCGAAACCACCAATGATTTCAGCCAGGAATTCCAGGCCGTTTCCAACGGCGATGGCCGGCTGAAGTGGGTCGGCGGCCTGTTCTACTTCCATGAAACCGCCGGCCACAACTTTGGCGTGGGCGGTTTGGGAGTGGCAGGCCCCTTGGGCATTCCCAATGGCTTCACGGGCGGCGACGGCGATGTGGCCATCGAGTCCTATGCTCCGTACGGCCAGGTCACCTTCAAGATCTCGCCGCAGTGGGAAGTGCTGGCCGGCGCCCGCTACACCAAGGAAAAGAAGACCCTCAAGAAGAACATCTTCTACATCACGACCGTCGACGGGGATTTCCGTCCGGGCGCCAACCTGGTGGAGATCCCCGCGTCCAACACCGGCGCGGAGGTCAAGCCCACGGCGTTCTCCCCCAAGATCGGCGTGAACTGGCGTCCCACGGACGGCGTCATGGCCTACTTCAGCTTCTCCAAGGGTTTCAAGAGCGGCGGCTTCAACCTGCCGCAACCCAGCCCGCAGGCCGTGCAGCAGGTGGGTAACGAGTATCTGGAAGCCTATGAGCTGGGCCTGAAGTCCGAATTCGGCCCGGTGCGGTTGAACATCGCCGCCTTCCACTACAAAGGCAAGGACCTGCAGGTGCAGATCACCGACCAGAACTCCGGCATCACCAGCATCCGCAACGCGGCCACGTCGAAGACCGACGGCCTCGAGGCTGACCTGCAATGGGCCGTGTTCAAGGGGTTGGAACTGGATGCGGGCTTTGGCGTGCAAAACGGCAAGTTCACCAGCTTCCCCGATGGCCAGGCGGTGCGGCCGGCCGTGGTCGGCACCGTGACCACGGTGGAGGACCTGACCGACAAGCAGATCCCCAATGCGCCCAAGTTCAGCGCCTACCTGCGGCCCGTGTACAACGTCAGCCTGCCGGGCGATTCCGGCTCGCTCGAGGCCAGCCTCGTGGTTTCGCACACCGGCAAGTTCTATTGGACTGCTGACAACGTCGTGCCGGAAGACGCCAAGACGCTGCTCAACGCCAACGTCAACTGGACCTCAGGGGATGGCCATGAAGGTCTGGGCTTGTTCGCCACCAACCTCACCGACAGGCAATATTTCACCCATATCGCGCAATTCGCCACCGGCGGCTGGCGTGTGCCGGGTCGGCCGCGCGAATTCGGCCTGCGCGGCTGGATCAACTTCTAGCCCGGCACCGGCACCGAGCCTGCCAAGGCCTGGCTTGCGAAGGCAAGCCAGGCCTTTCTTTTTGGGAAGATTACGCCGACCATTTGCGCTGCAATTCAACCGGGTTGAGTTCCCGGGGTACTCACCCTATGTTCGTAGGTGCGGGTTTCGCTCGGAGGAAGTTCCCGCCCTCCGGTTGACGAGTGATCGATGCAGCCAGTCATGCCTCCAGCGGCCATCGCCAAGCAATCCCGGCCGACCCTGCGCTCGTATTGGGTGGGCAGCGCGGCGCTGGCCCATCATTGCGTGCGCAGCGCCACCGGCCGCCGGCAGCGATACATCCTGGTGCTGTCACATATGAGGTCGGGCTCGAGCTTGCTGCATCACTTGCTGCAGACCCATCCCTCGATCCTGGGCGCCGGCGAGTCGAACCGTGTCTACCGGGACGCCGGAGATCTTCGCCGCTTGTCGCTATGGGTTCACGCACAGCGCGGTGCTCTTTTGCGGTGGCGCCCGTTCGTGACCGATCAGATCAACCACAATGAAAAACTGCACGACCATTGCCTGTTGAGGCGCGAGGAGGTGTCAACGGTGATTCTGATCCGCAAGCCCCTCGCCACCGTAGCGAGCATCCGTCGGCTGACGGACGATTTCTACCCTTCGAGCTGGGACGATGGCCGGATAATCCAGTATTACCTGGCCCGGATCGATGGCCTGGTCGCGGCCGCCGCCGCATTGCAATCGCCTCCCGCGCGCCGGCCCCTGCTGGTGACCTATGAAGACCTCACACAAAACACCCGGCAGCTGCTCGATGCGCTGCAGTCCCACCTGCGGTTGGACCGCCCCTTGTCCTCCGACTACGGCGTCTTTCCGTTCACGGGCCGGCGCGGCGATCCCTCAGAGCGAATCCATGCAGGTCGGGTCCTGCCGGAGAGCCCGCGCGACGCGGCCGCGGAATACGGGCTTGCGCCCGAGCAACGAGCGCTGCTGGCCGCGCGATACGAGCAGGCGATGAACATGCTTCGCGCCTGCTGTGCCATCCCCTGTGCATCATGACGCCTTGCCAAGGGGACCCTGTTGGATCGCGTACCATTGGGCAAAACGCCCTCGACCACACTCGCCCTGATCCAGGATAGCCGCGTGACGACTCAGCCGCTCATCGATCATCCGCCCCTGCAACGGCTGCCGCTGGTGACGCTGTACCTGACCGACCGCTGCAATTCGCGCTGCGTCACCTGCGACTATTGGCGGCACGGGCGCACCGATGTCACGTTGGAGTCCGTCCAGCGTCTGCTGCCGGACCTGCGGCGGCTGCAAACACAAACCGTGTTGTTGTCCGGCGGAGAGCCCTTGCTGCATCCGCAATGGCAGGCGATCAGTGAACTGCTGCGCGCCAACGGCCAGCAGCTCTGGCTGCTCACCTCCGGTCTGTCGCTGTCCAAGCACGCCGGGCGCGCAGCCGGCGTGTTCGAGCACATCACCGTGTCGCTCGACGGCACCGACGCCCCCACCTATGCCGCCATCCGCGGATTGGATGCGTTCGACAAGGTCTGCGAGGGCATATCCGCCGTGGCCGGCCTGGGACGTGCGGCGAGCCTGCGGGTGACGCTGCAGCGCGCCAACTTCCGCCAGCTTCCGGACTTCGTCATGCTGGCGAAAAAACTCCGCGCGCGCTCGGTGTCCTTCCTGACGGTGGATGTGGCCAATGCGCATGCCTTCGCGCGCGCAGGGGACATCACCGATCAGGCATTGCCGGCCGCAGACCTTGCGGAATTCGAACGGCTCATCGAGCAGACCATAGCGGGCCACGCGGCGGACTTTGCATCGGGTTTCATCGAGGAAAGCCCCGGCAAGATGCGCCGCCATCTGCAGTACTTCAAGGCCGTGCGTGGCCTGTCCGAACACCCCGTCGTGCGCTGCAATGCACCGGAGTTTTCCGCGGTCATCGACGCTGCCGGGGCCGTGCACCCGTGTTTCTTCATCCCCGGTCCCGCGGAGGCGCGCCTGCCGCACGACGCGGACGGGGACCTGCAGAGCGTGCTGAACGGCCACGCCATGGCGGGCCTGCGCAGCGACATCCGTTCGGCGCGACGCGCCGAGTGCAAGACCTGCGTGTGTTCGCTGTGGCGCGACCCTGCGCTGATGAGGCCCGCAGCACGATCCACCCTCGCCTTGGCGCCAGTGTAACCGATGAGCCTCACCCTGCAAACCCGGCAGGCGTACGACCGCTGGGCACCGCTGTATCCGCCCACGGCCCACAATCCCTTCATGCGCGCCGAGCAGGCAGCGATGACGCGTCTTTGGCCCGAGGTGCGCGGCGGCTGCGTACTGGACCTGGCCTGCGGTTCGGGGCGCTATTCGCGCCTGCTGGCCGCGGCGGGCGCGGTGCAGGTCATTGCCATGGATTTCTGCGTGCCCATGCTGGAGCAGGTCGGCGGCGCGCAGCGCGTCTGCGCCGACATGATGCGCCTGCCCTTCGCCGGCGCGTCCTTCGATGCCGTGATCTCCGGTCTGGCGGTGGGACATGCCACGGCGATCGAGGATTGGATGCTCGAGGTGTCACGCGTGCTCAAACCCGGCGGCACGCTGCTGTATTCGGACTTCCATCCGCAGGCGTCACAGAGCGGGCTGCCACGAAATTTCAAGGATCAGCACGATCAGGTTCACACCGTTCCGCATCGCTGCTTCGACCTGGCGGCGCAACGCAGCGCGGCCGAATCCGCCGGCCTTGAGGTGGAAGCCGTTCATGAAGTGCGCGTCGGCACCGACTTGCGCGAGCCGTTCAAGAATTGCGAGGAGTTCTATCGCCGCTGGGACGGCCTGCCGGTGGTGCTGGTGGTGAGAGC
>JAOTRH010119283.1:0-46819 GCA_034768845.1 Heliamphora exappendiculata
TAGAATTGATCATCCCGTTGATCCCGCTCAATACACTCCAAGTGTACTAACACATCGAGCTCGAACATCGAATTCTCTAAACCTGAATTTGACCCGTTTGACCTAGCCAAGACCAGCTACTATAACGATGTACTACAATCGTACCAATGGTATGTTTGGGTCCATTGCGATTGTGAGCCTACCTGTATAATCTGTCAGAACTTATGACTGGATCTTCCGTGCAGTATGCACTGAGTCAAATACTGGACAGAATATACGGACTATGCATTAATTCTTCACAAATATAAATATGAAATCACGAATGCAAAAACAACTCAAATATTTTTCATTAATATGCCAGGGATCAAGAATAAAAAAACTTAAAAAGCATGACTTTTCAGTATACATTCCTAACAGGTTTCCATCGAAACAGAAAAGCAAAGTGGCGCACGGTTTTAGTGCAATTTTCGAAAAAGCAAAAAGATTCGGCAATCGCAAAAAAAACAAAAAATAAAGTCCCAGGGGTTTTCCAACTCAAATTAGTAGCGGCTTGTTTGGAATAGGAAGCAGTGTTTTGTTTTCAAAACACTGTTTCGGTTTCTTCAAACAAAGCATCCAGCGGTTTCTGGCGCCTTAGCTGAATCTATTTTGATAGAATCAAAGAATTTTGATGCAAGCAGAAAACTGGAAGTTTATCTTTTAACAGGAGACTGAAACACTTAAGTGTTTCAAATAGATCATAAAATCGGAATTTATATTTATTTTACATTTAATTTTTTTATTAATTGCGTGAATGATAAATATTAGTTTTAATTATCCTGTTAATTTAATTAATTCGAATATTCGGTTTTAATTAAAATATTTTTTAACAAAAAATAAAATTAAGTTTTTTAATTAATTAATATTTAATCGAAATAAATTATTTAATCGAAAAATATTTAAATAAATTATTTAAATAAAAAAATATTTAATCGAAATAAATTATTATTTTTCGAAAAATGTGAAACGAAAAATAAAATAAATAAATGTCTTTAATCACTACCTTAGCTGAAAAGCTGGAGAAAAAATTGTCCATTTATTAAATTTTATTTGTTACGCATTTAAACACGAAAAGATGGTTTGATAAAATCAGAATCTTTGGAATCGTGTACACGGAAAGATGTTTGATTCTTTCAGATTGTGTGGCTTTCGAATTAATAAATTTATTTTAATTAAATAAACTTTTATAATCCTAAAAAATATTTTAAAAATCTAAGTGGGAGAGGGAATTTATTCACAGATAAATTCCGTGGTCTCCATCACCAGTTTGTTGGCGATGCAATTAAACCCTGCGTGTTGGCAGTAAGGCCTTCGTCCCCATCAGACAGATTAATTGCGGTATCGCCAGTACAAATCTCTTTTAGGGATAATTTTGGATAATTGTTAGTGTGGATCACTTCTCTATTTGAAGGGTTCATTGTGAAGTGATTAATTTGGGATTAGGTGATGGTTAACACTTAGCTGTTTATAATAGTATCCTCTCGATCTGAGTCACTGCTATTATATGCTGGACCGAAACTATGTCAGTTATTTAATTTTACTTGGCATGGTTAGTTGCCTAGATAGTAAAATTAAAAAGAATTGGCCTGTCTGGTCTTATGAAGGATATTAGACGTCCACCCATCGTGGCATGCTATTCTCAGGTTACCAGGCTGCTGGCGAATTAATTTTAAAATGGTAGAGGGAACCAAATTAAAATAAATTCAAAGTTTTGCTCATCATAATTAACGATTTTATTTAATTATGTGATTCTCAGGATTAAAATAGATTTCAACCCACTCGCTTCAATACTCAAAGAAAACAAACTTACTGGACCAAATTATGTTGACTGAAAATGTAACTTGGATATAACTTTAACTACAAATGGTATTCCTTTAATACCAAAAAATGTGTCTGTTTAAGAAAAAAGGTTATTCCTCGGGGCTGAAAGGCATGAAGAAGAAAAAGGTTCAGAAATAAAGAGACACATTTTTCAGGGTAGTTAGTGGGCCACGAACTGGTGTGAAAAAGCCAAAAGGCAGATATTTTCACTGCAACCAGACCCGCCACTAGAAAAAGCTATGTCCAGTATTTCTCAAAAGCCAGAAAAAATACAATAATTTCTGTTCACTGGTTGTGGAAACATGTTTAGTGGTGTTATCTACCGGTACCTGGTGTGTAGATACGGGAGCCACTAATCATGTCTGCAATTCATTGTAGGGGTTCCAGGAAACCTGAAAACTTAGTGATGGGGCGATTTACCTGCATATGGGCAATAATACAAAGGTAACAGCAGTTGCAGTAGGAGATGTCACTCTCAGTTTTGGTAGAGATCGGGTTTTAATATTGAGAGATTGTCTTTATATACCTACCATTAGAAGGAACTTAATTTTCGTTTCTGGATTGACTAAAGACAGATATTTTGTTTATTTTAAAAACTCAGTGGTTATTAAAGATAATAAATGGGTTATCTGTTCTGGTACATTGGTGAATAAGCTTTATATTATTACTCCAATCTCTCCTATACTACAACTAACTGAAATGAATAACACATCTAATTTACCATATAAGAGAAAGTTTTCTTCTGTAAAGAACCAAACATTTTTTCGACACTTACGCTTAGGTCATATTAATCTAAAAAGGATAAACAGACTAGTAGTAGATGGACCTTTGAGTTCATTGGAAGAGGAGGCACTTCCAGTATGTGAATCTTGCTTAGAGAGTAAGATGACCAAGAGGCCATTTTCGGCCAAAGGCTATAGAGCTAAAGAACCGTTGGAGCTTGTTCATTCTGATGTGTGTGGTGCTATGACAATCTGGGCTAGACGGGGCTTTGAGTACTTCGTCAGTTTCAATGATGACTACTCAAGGTATAGATTCATTTACCTGATGCACCATAAGTCTGAATACTTTGAGAAATTCAAGAATTCAAGGCAGAGGCGGAGAAGCGTTTAGGTAAAAGTATCAAATCACTATAATTCGACCGTGGTAGGGAATACCTCTTTGGAGAGTTGAAGGACTACCTGTCATAAGAGGGGATTACATTCCAGTTGACTGTACCTGGTACTCCTCAGCAGAATGGTGTAGCAGAAAGAAGGAATAGGACTCTTATGGAAATGGTAAGGTCAACGATGAGTTATTCAGGTTTACCAGATTCGTTTTGGGGACTCGCTTTAGAGACAGCGGCTTACATTCTGAACTTGGTACCTCCTAATTCAGTACCTTTTACTCCCACAGAATTGTGGACCGGGCGTAAGCCTAGTCTAAAACACGTTCAAATTTGGGGGTGTCTAGTACATGTGCTAAAAGGGAACGCAGGTAAGTTAGAACCGAGGACAGAAGTCTGTTTCTTTGTGGGGTATCCCAGGAGAACGAAAGGTGGTCTATTTTATAATCCTAAGGATCAGAAGGTCATTGTTAGCACTAATGCCCGATTCTTGAAAGAAGATTATATTATGGACTACAGGGCCAATAGCAAAATTATTCTGGAAGAACTGAGAGAAAATGCCAATAGAACTGAAGAGGAACCACAAGTCAATGATATTCCATCATCTCGTCATAGTGGGAGGATTATCGGGACATGTGCAAATCAAGAATAGGGTGCTGATGCATAGGGTTTAGATTATGCACAGCCTGTTACTACTAGCTCACAGACACAGGTAGTGCCTCGTCGTAGTGGGAGGGTTGCTCATCAACATGACTGGTATATGTTCTTGGGAGAGTCTGTTGACAGGATCCTGGCAGAACTGGATACCGAGCCCTGTAACTACAATGAAGCACTACAAGACAAAAATGTAGATATTTGGCAAAGGGCTATGAATTCAGAGATGGAATCTATGTATTCCAATTAGGTCTAGAAACTTGTAGAACCACCGAAGGAAAAAAATCCATTGGATGCAAGTGAACCTACAAGAGAAAGAGAGGAGTACGCGGGAAGGTTGAAACCTTCAAATCTAGGCTTGTTACTAAATGGTTCACTCAGAAAGAAGGGATCGACTATGAGAAAATCTTTTTACCGGTAGCCATCCTTAAGTCTATCCGGATTCTCTTATCCATTGCCGCACATTTCGATTATAAAATTTAGAAAATGGATGTTAAGACAGCCTTCCTTAGTGGAAGTCTTGGCGAGTGTATCTATATGATACAACCAGACGGATTCATTGCAAAGGCCTAGGAGCACATGTTGTGCAAGCATAAGAGATTCATTTATGGACTTAAGCAGGCATCGAGGTCTTGGAACACTCGATTTGATCAAGCTATAAAGTCTTATAGTTTTGATTAAAGTTTGGAGGAGTCCTGTGTGTACAAGAAGTGTAACGAAAGCGTGGTGATCTTCCTAGTACTTTATGTAGATGATATCTTGCTCATCAGAAACGATGTGGGGGCATTATCTACGGTTAAAGTATGGTTATCTGGGTAATTCGATATGAAGGACTTGGGAGAAGCCGATCACATCCTTGGGATCAAGCTTGTGCGAGATTGAAAATAAAGGATGTTGGGCTTATCACAAAAAAGTATATCGATGATATCCTTACTCGTTTTAGCATGCAGGATTCCAAAAAAGGGTTTCTCCCTTTCAGGTATGGAATCACTTTATCCAAGGATCAGTGTCCTAAGACACCTGATAGATAGAGAAGATGAAGGCAGTTCCTTATGCTTCGGCAGTAGGAAGCCTCATGTATGCTATGCTTTTCACTAGACGCGACATCTGCTTTGCCGTTGGCATGGTTAGCAGATATCAGTCTAACCCAGGGCAGGAGCATTGGACTGCGATAAAGAATATAATCAAGTACCTGAAAATGACTAAGAATTATATGTTGGTTTATCAGGCAGACAGTCTAGTACCTTTGGGGTACACAGACTTAGATTTCCAGTCTAACAGGGATTTCCGTAAGTCTACCTCAGGATATGTGTTTACCTTAGGAGGTGGAGCTATAACTTGGAGGAGTATCAAGCAGTCCTGCATTGCTGATTCCACCATAGAGGCCAAGTATGTGGTAGCTTCTAAAGCAGCCAAGGAGGCATTTAGCTTAGAAACTTTCTATTGGATCTAGATGTGGTGCATTCAGTTCAGTCGGCTATTATAGTTTACTGTGACAATAGCGAAGCGGTTGCAAACTCGAAGGAGCCAAGGGTCCATAAGAAAGGCAAGCACACTGAGCGTAAGTATCACCTGATACGAGAAATTGTACAGAGAGGTGATATTGCTGTGACCAAGATTGCATCAGGAGATAACCTTACAGATCCTTTTACAAAGAGCTAATCGCTAAGACTTTTAATAGTCATGTAGAGGACATGGGAATCAGATGTATGGCAGTATGGTTTTGAGTATAAGTGGGAGATTATTAGGGTATGCATACTAAAAATTATATTTTTAATATTTAATTTTATTTTAATAAAATTAGTTTTCTATTTTATGAGAATCTTTATGAGCAATGTATGTATATCATTTTTTTGTTACACATGAATGTCCAATATTCTGTATAGTATTTAATCTGGTGTGTAGAGTATGACTTACACACAGAAAACCAAATTTTAGTTCTTGCAGAATATAAATTTTATGTTCATAGTTTAGATGAAAATGGACATACCATTGGTACGACTATGACACAGAATTTTAGTAGGCATGTCTTGTTTATGGTGAACAGATAATAACGTCGTCTATTGTTCCGACTCTCTATGCCAGTACTCTTTGTGTGTATCGAACATGACATTTGGGGTAATTAATTTAGTACTGACTACTAACTATATAAATTAATTCACATCCCAAGGTTATTATGAATAGTGCTTATCCTCTTAATCTTGAAATAATTATTAATTTGCATATATTTAATATTCGTTATTTTGATTCATTAGAGGGTGCGATCTTATATGGGTCTCTATTCCCGGTGAGTTGGATAGCGATATTATTTATATAAAAATATTAATTATTGATGGAATCTACGTCCCGAAAGATCGGAATTGACGATACCCTCTTAAGGATGCTTATAAGTTTTGACCGGGCCAAATTCTGCAGATGAATTTGATTATTCGGCAGTCAAATAAGTTAAGCAGAAGGGCTTAAGGAATATCAAGATGCTGATTAAATTAAATTGTTAGTAATTAAGTTTAATTTGCAAGTATCGAAAATCTTAACGAGGGGAGAAATGGTAAGCATTTAATAACAGGAGCTCAATACAAGGATGTCTTGAGATTATGGGTCAAATGTAATTATAGTTCTTTAGTGGTGTGAACTGTAATTCAGTATTTTATGAAAAGTACAGAAATCGCTGCCGATTTTCCATAATTACAGATACCGCAATGTGTCTTTCTTTAATTACAGAAACCGCTGGTAGGTGTTTGTATTCCACTGGAAGTCTTACTTATAATTACTCCCCAGGTCCTTGCTGTAGCCCTATATATACGCGGGTAGGCTGAACCAGTTTGAGATTGATAGATCATATATAGATGATAGTTCATATATCATTATCTTTGAGAAATTATTTTTGTCTTTCAAAGAATTAAATATATCGGAGTTCTGCCGGTACAAGCTCTCGGAGGATCGTAACCCACACTACGTTCGAGGATCGCGTAAGGGAATACAGTAGAAGATCTGACTGGAGTTTTAACTCGGAATCAAGTCGTAGTTAAAGATTAGATCAGCAAGAGTTATTCTCCCAAATGAACTTTGGTTGCACGGGTTTATATTTGATCGATCGTCGTCAAATTTTTTATCTGGAGCCCGTTTTGGCATTTGCCCATCTAGTAAATTTTTTAATGATATTCACTTTTTAAAAATAAAGTTCTTGGCAGTTTTTCTTCCAACACACATATGAGCAACTGTAGTGTATTGACCATTAGTGTCGATGTAGGTGTCGGGGTGCAAAAAAGGGCCCAAAAGTTAGTTAGTTGGGTACAGACATTACGATTCCAATGCCACCGGCCTTGCGCAATTCTAATTTTTGGAGGAAAAGTTATAGCTCTTTGAACAGAAAGGGTCATAAGAGAATTGAGGAGGGAAAAACTAACGGGTGCGATCATACCAGCACTAGTGCACCGGATTCCAACAGAACTCCACAGTTAAGCGTGCTTGGGCGAGAGTAGTACTATGATGGGTGACCCCCTAGGAAGTTCTCGTGTTGCACCCCTTTTTGAATTTTTTTATTTTTACTAGTTTTGGCTTTATGAGTGCCGATGTAGGTGTTGGAGTGCAAAATAGAACTGGCTCGAAGATAGTTCTAAAATTATGCCAGAAATGGCCCAAAAGTTAGTTAGCTGGGTACAGATGTTACGATCTCAATGCCGCCGGCCTTGCACAATTTCAATTTTTGATTAAAAAGTTACAGCTCTTTGAACGGAAAGGGTCATAAGAAAATTAAGGAGGGAAAAGCTAACAGGTTCGATCATACCAGCACTAATGCACCGGATTCCATCAGAACTCTGCTGTTATGCGTGCTTGGTCGAGAGTAGTACTAGGATGGGTGCCCCCTGGGAAGTCCTCAGGTTGCGCACCCCATTTTGAATTTTTTATTTTCACTAGTTTTGTCTTTATGAGTGCCGATGAAGGTCTCAGGGTGCAAAATAGGACCGGGTCGAATATAGTCCTAAAATGATGCCAAAAATGGACCAAAAGTTAGTTAGCTGGGTATAAACGTTACGATTCCAATGCCACCGGCATTGCGCAATTCTGATTTTTGGATGAAAAGTTACAGCTCCGTGAACGAAAAAGGTCGTAAGATAATTAAGGAGGAAAAAACTAACAGATGCGATCATACTAGCACTATTGCACCGGATCCCATCAGAACTCCGCAGTTAGGCATACTTGGGTGAGTGTAGTACTAGGATGGGTGACCCCCGAAACAGTCCTCGTGTTGCACCCTTTTTGAATTTTTTATTTTCACTAGTTTTGGCTTTATGAGTGCAGATGTCGGTGTCGGGGTGCAAAAATAGAACCGGTTGGAATATAGTCCTAAAATGATGCCAGAAATAGCACGAAAGTTAGTTAGCTGGGTACAGACGTTACGATTCCAATGCCATCGGCCTTGCACAATTTTGATTTTCGGTTGAAAAGTTACAGCCCTTTAGAAGGCAAACGTCATAAGGGAATTGAGGACGGAAAAACTAACAGGTGCGATCCTACCCGCACAAATGCACCGGATCCTTTCAAAACTTTGCAGTTAAGTGTGCTTGGGCGAGAGTAGTACTAGGATGAGTGACACCTTGGGAAGTCCTCGTGTTGCACTCCTTTTGGAATTTTTTTATTTACGCTAGATTTGGCTTTATGAGTGCCGATATTGGTGTCGGAGTGAAAAATTGAACCGGGTCGAATATAGTCCTAAAAAGAAGCCAAAATTACCCCGAAATTCAGTTAGCTGGGTACAGACGTTACGATTCCAATTCCAATGACCTTGCGCAATTTCAATTTTTGGATGAAAAGTCACAACTCTTTGAACGGAAAAGGGTTATAAGAGAATTACGGAGGAAAAAACTAACAGGTGCGATCATACCAGCACTAATGCACCGAACTCCATCAGAACTCCGCAGTTAAGCGTGCTTGGGAGATAGTAGTACTAGGATGGATGGTCCCCTCAGAAGGCGTCGTGTTGCACCCCTTTTTAAATTTTATATTTTCACAACTTTTGGCTTTATGAGTGCCGAAGTAGGTGTTAGGGTGCAAAATAGGACCGGTTCGAATATAGTTCTACAATGATGCTAGAAATAGCCCAAAAGTTAGTTAGCTGGGTACAGACGTTACGATTCCAATGCCACCAATCTTGCACAATTTCGATTTTCGATTGAAAAGTTACAGCTCTTTGAACGGAAAGGGTCATAAGAGAATTGAGGAGGAAAAAACTAACGGGTGCGATCATACCAGCACAAACGCACCGGATCCCTTCAAAACTCAGAAGTTAAACGTGCTTGGGCAAGAGTAGAACTAGGATGGGTGACCCTATGGGAAGCCCTCGTGTTGCACCCCTTTTTGAATTTTTTATTTTAACTAGATTTTTCTTTATGAGTGGCGATATAGCTGTCGAGGTGCAAAATACGACCGGGTCGAATATAGTCCTAAAAAGATGCCAAAATTGGCCCAAAAGTTAGTAAGCTAGGTACAGTCGTTACGATTCCAATGCCACCGGCCTTGCACAATTCCAATTTTCGGATGAAAAGTTACCGCGCTTTGAACGAAAAGGGTAATAGGAGAATTAAGGAGGGAAAAACTAACAGGTGTGATCATACCAGCACTAGTGCACCGGATCCCATTAGAATTCTGCAGTTAAGCGTCCTTGGGCGAGAGTAGTAGTTGGATGGGTGACCCCTGGGAACTCCTTGTGTTGCACCCCTTTTTGAATTTTTTATTTTCACTAGTTTTGGTTTTATGAGTGCCAATGTAAGTGTCAGAATGCAAAATAGAACCGGGTCGAATATAGTTCTAAAATGATTCTAGAAATGGCCCGAATGTTATTTAGCTAGGTGTGGATGTTACGATTGTAATACCATCGGCCTTGCGCATTTTTGATTTTCGGTTGAAAAGTTATAGCGCTTTGAACAGAAAGGGTTATAAGAGAATTGTGGAAGAAAAAACTAACGGGTACGATCATACCATCACAAATGCGCCGGATTCTTTCAAAACTCCGTAGTTAAGCGTGCTTGGGCGAGAGTAATACAAGGATGGGTGACCCGTTGGGATGTCCTCGTGTTGCACCCTTTTTAAATTTTTTATTTTCACTAGATTTGGTTTTTTGAGTGCCGATATAGGTGTCGGGGTGCAAAGCAGGACCAGGTCGAATATAGTCCTAAAAAGATGCCAGAATTGGCCCGAAAGTTAGTTTGCTTGGTACAGACGTTACGATTCTAATGCCACTGGCCTTGCGCAATTCTGATTTTTGGATGAAAAGTTACAGCTCTTTGAATGGAAAGGGTCATAAGAGAATTAAGGAGTGAAAAACTAATAGGTGCGATCATACCAACACTAAAGCACCGGATTACTTCAGAACTCCACAGTTAAGTGTGCTTGGGCGAGAGTAGTATTCGGATGGGTGACTCCCTAGGAAGTCCTCTTGTTGCAGCCCTTTTTGAATTTTTTATTTTCACTTGCTTTGGCTTTACGATAGGTGTCGGGGTGAAAATTAGAACTGGGTCGAATATAGTCCCAAAAAGATGCCAGAATTAGCCTGAAAGTTAGTTAGCTGGTTACAGACGTTACGATTCTGATGCCACCGGCGTTGCGGATTTCCAATTTTCAGATGAAAAGTTACAACTCTTTGGCCAGAAAGGGTCATAAGAGAATTAAGGTGGGAAAAACTAACATGTGCGATCTTACAAGCCCTAATGCACCAGATCCCATCAGAACTCTACAGTCAAGCGTGCCTGGGCGAGTGTAGTGTTAGGATGGATGACCCCCTGGGAAGTCCTCGTGTTGCACCCCTTTTTGAATATTTTATTTTCACTTGTACTGGCTTTTTGTGTGCCGATGTAGGTGTTGGGGTGCAAAATAGAATCGGGTCAAATATAGTCCTAAAATGATGCCAAAAATGAGCCGAAAGTTAGTTAGATGGGTACAGATGTTACGATTCCAATGCCACCGGCGTTGCGCAATTTCAATTTTCGGTTGAAAAGATAAAGCTCTCTGAACGGAAAGGGTCATAAGAGAATTTAGGAGGGAAAAACTAACGGGTGCGATCTTACCAGCACTAATGCACCGGATCCCATCAGAACTATGCAGTTATAGGTGCTTGGGCGAGAGCAGTACTAGGATGGGTGACCCCCTGGGAAGTCTTCGTGCTGCACCCCTTTTTGAATTTTTTATTTTCACTACTTTTGGCTTTATGAGTGCCGGTGTAGGTGTTGGGATGAAAAATAGAACCGGGTCGAAAGTTGTTCTAAAATGATGCTAGAAATGGCCCGAATGTTATTTAGCTAGGTATGGGCGGTACGATTCCAGTGCCACTGGCCTTGCACATTTTTGATTTTTGGGTGAAAAGTTATAGCGCATTGAACGGAAAGGGTTATAAGAGAATTGTGAAGGAAAAAACTAACGGGTACGATTATTGCCGCACAAAAGCACCGGATCCTTTCAAAACTCCGCAGTTAAGCGTGCTTGGGAGAGAGTAGTACAAGGATGGGTGACTCCTTGGGAAGTTCTCGTGTTGCACCCTCTTTGACTTTTTTATTTTCACTTGATTTGGCTTTATGAGAGCCGATATAGGTGTCGGGGTGAAAAGTAGGACCAGATCGAATATAGTCCTAAAAAGATGCTAGAATTGGCCCAAAAGTTAGTTTGCTTGGAACTGACGTTACGTTTCTAATACCACCGACCTTGCGCAATTCTGATTTTCAGATGAAAAGTTACAGCTCTTTGAACGGAAAGGGTAATAAGAGAATTAAGGAGGGAAAAACTAATAGGTGCGATCATACCAACACTAATGCACCGAATTCCATCAGAACTTCGCAGTTAAGCGTGCTCGGCCGATAGTAGTACTTGGATGGGTGACCCCCTGGGAATTCCTCGTGTTGCATCCCTTTTTGAATTTTTTATTTTCACTTGTTTTGGCTTTATGAGTGCCGATGTAGGTATCGGGGTGCAAAATAGGACCGGGTCGAATATAGTCCTAAGATGATGCCAGAAATACCCTGAATGTTTGTTAGCTGGGTACAGACGTTACGATTCCAATGCCACCGGCCTTGCAGAATTTCAATTTTCAGATGAAAAGTTACAACTCTATGAACGAAAAGGGTCATAAGAGAATTAAGGAGGGAAAAACTAACTGGTGCGATCATACAAGCACTAATGCACCAGGTCCCATCAGAACTCTACAGTGAAGCGTGCTTGGGCGAGAGTAGTATTAGGATGGGTGACCCCATGGGAAGTCATCGTGTTGCACCCCTTTTTGATTACTTTATTTTCACTTGTATTGGCTTTATGAGTGCCGATGTAGGTGTCAGGGTGCAAAATAGAACCGGGTCAAATATAGTCCCAAAATGAAGCTAGAAATGGCCCGAAACTTAGTTAGCTGAGTCAAGATGTTACGATTGCAATGCAACCAGCCTTGCGCAATTTTGATTTTTGGTTAAAAAGTTATAGCTCCTTGAACGGAAAGGTTCATTAGAGAATTTAGAAGGGAAAAACTAACGGGTGCGATCATACCAGCACTATTGCACCGGATCCCATCAGAACTCCGCAGTTAAGGGTGGTTGGGCGAGAGTAGTACTAGGATGAGTGACCCCTTGGGAAGTCCTCGTGTTGCACCCCTTTTAAATTTTTTTATTTTCAATAGTTTTGGCTTTATGAGTGTCGATGTAGGTGTCGGGATGCAAAATAGAATCGGGTCGAATATAGTTCTAAAATGGTGCAAGAAATGGGTTGAATGTTTTTTAGCTAGGTATGGACGTTATGATTCCAATGCCACCGGCCTTACGCATTTTTGATTTTTGGTTGAAAAGTTACAACGCTTTGAACGGAAATGGTTATGAGAGAATTGTGGAGGGAAAAACTAATGGGTGCGATCATACTAGAACGAAGGCACCGGATCCTTTCAGAACTCCACAGTTAAGCGTGCTTGGGTGAGAGTAGTACAAGGATGGGTGACCCCTTGGGAAGTTCTCGTGTTGCACCCCTTTTAGAATTTTTTATTTTCACAAGATTTGGCTTTATGAGTGCCGATATTGGTGTCGGGGTGCAAAGTAGGACCGCGTCGAATATAGTCCTAAAAAGATGCCAGAATTTGCCTAAAAGTTAGTTTGCTTGGTACAGTTGTTACGATTCTAATGCCTTCGGCCTTGCGCAATTCTGATTTTTGGATGAAAAGTTACAGCTCTTTGAACGGAAAGGGTCAAAAGAGAATTAAGGAGGGAAAAACTAATAAGTGCAATCATACCAACACTAATGCACTGGATTCCATCAGAACTCCGCAGTTAAGCGTGCTTGGGCGGGAGTAGTATTAGGATGGGTGACCCCATGGGAAGTCCTCGTGTTGCACCCCTTTTCGAATTTTTTGTTTTCACTTGTTTTGGCTTTATATGTGCCGATATAGGTGTCGGGGTGCAAAATAGGACCGGATCGAATATAGTCCTCAAAAGATGCAAGAATTGGCCTGAAAGTTTGTTAGCTGGGTACAGAGGTTACGATTCCAATGCCACCAGCCTTGCGCAATTCCAATTTTTGGATGAAAATTTACAGCACTTTGAATAGAAAGGGTCATAAGAGAATTAAGGAGGACAAAACTAACAGGTGCGCTCATACCAGCACTAATGCACCGGATCCCATTAGAACTCCGCAGTTAAGGGTGCTCGGGCGAGAGTAGTACTAGGATGGGTAACCCCCTGGGAAGTCCTCGTGTTGCTCCCCTTTTTGAATTTTTTATTTTCATTAGTTTTGTCTTTATGAGTGCCGATGTAGGTGTCGGGATGAAAAATAGAACCGGGTCGAATATAGTTCTAAAATGGCGCAAGAAATGGGATGAATGTTATTTAGCTAGGTATGGACGTTACGATTCCAATGCCACCGGCCTAACGCATTTTTGACTTTCAGTTGAAAAGATATAGCGCTTTTAATGGAAATGGTTATAAGAGAATTGTGGAGGAAAAAACTAACGGGTGCGATCTTACCAGCCCTAATGCACCGGATACCATTAGAACTTCGCTGTTAATCGTGCTTGGGCAAGAGTAGTATAAGGATGGGAGACCCCTAGGAAGTCATCGTGTTGCAACCCTTTTAGAATTTTTAATTTTCACTAGATTTGACTTTATGAGTGCCGATATAGGTGTCGGGGTGCGAAGTAGGATCGGGTCGAATGTAGTCCTAAAAAGATGCCAGAATTTGCCCGAAAGTTAGTTTGCTTGGTACAGACGTTACTATACTAATGCCACCGGCCTTGCGGAATTCTGATTTTCGGATGAAAAGTTACAGCTCTTTGGACGAAAAGGGCCAGAAGAGAATTAATGAGGGAAAAACTAATAGGTGCGATCGTACCAACACTAATGCACCGGATTCCATTAGAACTCCACAGTTAAGCGTGCTTGGGCGAGAGTAGTATTAGGATGGGTTACCCCTGGAAAGTCCTCGTGTTGCAACCCTTTTCGAATTTTTTATTTTCACTTGCTTTGGCTTTTTGAGTGCCGATATAGGTGTCGGGGTGCAAAATAGGACCGGGTCGAATATAGTCCTCAAAAGATTCCAGAATTGGCCTGAAAGTTTGTTTGCTGGGTACAGAGGTTACGATTCCAATGCCACCGGCCTTGCACAATTCCAATTTTCGGATGAAAAATTACATCACTTTGAACAGAAAGGGTCATAAGAGAATTAAGGAGGAAAAAACTAACCGGTGCGATCATACATGCACTAATGCACCGGATCCCATCCGAACTCCGCAGTGAAGGGTGCTTGGGCGAGAGTAGTACTAGGATGGGTGACCCCCTGGAAAGTCCTCATGTTGCACCTCTTTTTAAATTTTTTATTTTCACTAATTTTTGCTTTATGAGTGCCGATGTAGGAGTCGGGTAGAAAAATAGAATCGGGTCGAATATAGTTCTAAAATGATGCTACATATGGCCCGAATGTTATTTAACTGGGTACTGACGTTACGATTCCAATGCCACCGGCCTTAATCAATTTTTATTTTCGGTTGAAAAGTTATAGCTCTTTGAACGGAAAGTGTCATAAGAGAATTGGGGAGGAAAAAACTAACGGGTTCGATCATACCAGCACAAAAGCACTGGATCCTTTCAAATCTCAGCAGTTAACCGTGCTTGGGCGAGAGTCGTACAAGGATGGGTGACCCCTTTGGAAGTCCTCGTGTTGCACCCCTTTTTGAATTTTTTATTTTCACTAGAATTTGCTTTGTGAGTGCCGATATAGGTGTCTGGGTGAAAAGTAGGACCGGGTCGAATATATTCCACAAAAGATGCCAAAATTGGACCGAAAGTTAGTTTGCTGGGTATAGACGTTACCATTCCAATGCCACCGGCCTTGCACAATTTCGATTTTCGGATGAAAAGTTATTGCTCTTTGAACGTTAAGGGTCGTAAGAGAATTAAGGAGGAAAAACCTAAAAGGTCCGATCATACCAGCACTAATGCACCGGATCCCAAAAGAACTCCATAGTTAGGCGTGCTTAAGCGAGATTAGTACTAGGATGCGTGACTCCCTCGGAAGTCCACGTGTTGCACCACTTTTTGAAAATTATATTTTCGCTAGTTTTGGCTTTGTGAGTGCCGAAGTTAGTGTCGGGGTGCAAAATTGAACCAAGTCGAATATAGTTCTAAAATGATGCCAGAAATGGCCTGAAAGTTAGTTAGCAGGATACAGGCGTTACTCCAATGCCACCGGCCTTGCGCAATTATGATTTTTGGTTAAAAAATTACTGCTCTTTGAATGGAAAGGGTCATAAGAGAATTGAGGAGGAAAAAATTATCGGGTGCGATCTTACCAGCCCTAATACACCGGATCCCATCAGAACTCCGCAGTTAACCATGCAAGAGTAGTATTAGGATGGGTAACCTCCTAGGAAGTCCTCGTGTTGCACCCCATTTTCAAATTTTTTTCACTAGTTTCGGCTTTATGAGTGACGATGTCTGTGTTGGGGTGCAAAATAGAACCGAGTCGAATATAGTTCTAAAATGACGGCAGAAATGGCCCGAAAGTTAGTTAGCTGGGTAAAGACGTCACTCCAATGCCACCGGCCTTGCACAATTTTGATTTTTGATTAAAAAGTTACAGCTCTCTTAACGGAAAGAGTCATAAGAAAATTGAGGAGGGAAAAACTAACAGGTCCGATCATATTAGCACTAATGAACCGGATCCCACCGGAACTACGCAATTAAGCGTGCTTGAGCGAGATTAATACTAGGATGGGTGACCCCTTGAGAAGTCATCGTGTTGCACCCCTTTTTGAATTTTTTATTTTCACAAGTTTCGGCTTTATGGGTGCCGATGTAGTTGTCGGGGTGCAAAATAGAACCTGGTCGAATATAGTCCAAAAATGATGCCAGAAATGGCCTGAAAGTTAGTTAGTTGGGTACAGACGTTACGATTCCAGTGCCACCGGCCTCACACAATTACCATTTTCGATTAAGAAGATACAACGCTATGAATCGAAAGGGTGATGAGAAAATTGAGGTGGGAAAAATTAACGGGTGCGATCTTACCAGCCCTAATGCACCTGATCCCATCAGAACTACGCAGTTAACCATGCTTGGGCGAGAGTAGTATTAGGATGGGTGACCTCCTAGGAAGTCCTCGTGTTGCACCCCATTTTTAATTTTTTTTTTCACTAGTTTTGGCTTTATGAGTGCCGTTGTATGTGTTGGGGTGCAAAATAGAACCAGGTCGAATATAGTTCTAAAATGACGGCAGAAATGGCCCAAATGTTAGTTAGCTGGGTAAAGGCGTCACTCCAACGCCACCGGCCTTGCACAATTCTGATTTTTGATTAAAAAGTTATAGCTCTTTTAATGGAAAGAGTCATAAGAAAATTGAGGAGGGAAAAACTAACAGGTCCGATCATACCAGCACTAATGTACCAGATCCGATCGGAACTACGCAGTTAAGCGTGTTTGTGCGAGATTAGTACTAGGATGGGTGACCCCCTGGGAAGTCATCGTGTTGCACCCCTTTTTGAATTTTTTATTTTCACAAGTTTTGGCTTTATGGGTGCCGATGTAGTTATCGGGGTGCAAAATAGAACCTGGTCGAATATGGTTCAAAAATGATGCCAAAAATGGCCTGGAAGTTAGTTAGTTGGGTACAGACGTTACGATTCCAATGCCACCGGCCTCTCACAATTCCCATTTTCGATTAAGAAGTTACAGCGCTATGAACGGAAAGGGTGATAAGAAAATTGAGGTGGAAAAAATTAACGGGGGCGATCTTACCAACCCTAATGCACCTGATCCCATCAAAACTTCGCAGTTAACCATGCTTGGGCGAGAGTAGTATTAGGATGGGTTACCTCCTAGGAAGTCCTCGTGTTGCACCCCTTTTTGAATTTTTTATTTTCTTTAGTTTGGCTTTATGAGTGCCGATGTATGTGTTGGGGTGCAAAGTAGAACCTGGTCAAAGATAACTCTAAAATGATGGCAGAAATGGCCCGAAAGTTAGTTAGCTGGGTAAAGACGGTACTCCAATGCCACCGGCCTTGCACAATTCTAATTTTCGATTAAAAAGTTACAACTCATTGAACGGAAAGAGTCATAAGAAAATTGAGGAGGGAAAAATTAACAAGTCCGGTCATACCTGCACTAATGCGTCGGATCCCATCAGAACTCCGCAGTTAAGCGTGCTTTAGCGAGATTAGTTTTAGGATGGGTGACTCCCTGCGAAGCCATCGTGTTTCACCAGTTTTTTGGATTTTTTATTTTCACAAGTTTTGGCTTTATGAGTGTCGATGTAGGTGTCGGGGTGGAAAATAGAACCAGGTCGAATATAGTTCAAAAATGATGCAAAAAATGGCCAGAAAGTTAGTTAGTTTGGTACAGACGTTACGATTACAATGCCACCAGCCATGTGCAATTTTGATTTTCGGTTGAAAAGTTACAGTTCGTTGAACGGAAAGGGTCATAAGATAATTTAGGAGGAAAAAATTAACGGGTGCGGTCATACCAGCACTAATGCACCAGATCCCATCATAACTCCATAGTTAAGCGTGCTTGGGCGAGCGTAGTACTAGGAAGGGTGGCCACCTGGGAAGTCCTCGTGTTGCACCCTTTTTTGAATTTTTTATTTTCACTTGTTTTTTCTTTATGAGTGCCGATGTAGGTGCCGGGGTGCAAAATAGGACCGGGTCGAATATAGTTCCAAAATGATGCCAGAATTGGGCCAAAAGTTTGTTAACTCGGTACAGACGTTACGATTCCACTGCCACCGACCTTGCGCAATTTCAATTTTCGGTTGAAAAGTTACAACTCCTTGAACGGAAAGGATCATAAGAGAGTTAAGGAGGGAAAAATTAACAGGTGCGATCATACAAGCTCTAATGCACCGAATGCCATCAGAACTTTGCAGTTAAGCGTGTTTGGGTGAGAGTAGTATTAGGAAGGGTGACCCCCTTGGGAAGTCCTCGTGTAGCACCCCTTTATGAATTTTTTATTTTCACCTGTATTGGCTTTATGAGTGCCGATGCTGGTGTTGGGGTGAAAAATAGAACTGGGTCAAATATAGTCCTAAAATGATACCAGAAATAGCCCAAAAGTTAGTTTCCTTAGTACAGACGTTAAGATTCCAATGCAGCCGGCGTTGCGCAGCTTTGATTTTCGGTTAAAAAATTATAGCTCTTTGAACGGAAAGGGCTATAAGAGAATTTAGGAGGGAAAAACTAACGGGTGTGATCATACCCGCACTAATGCACCGGATCCCATCAGAACTCCGTAGTTAAGCGTGCTTGGGCGAAAGTAGTACTAGGATCGGTGATCCCCTGGGAAGTCCTCGTGTTGCACCCGTTTTTAAATTTTTTATTTTCACTAGTTTAGGCTTTATGAGTGCCGATGTAGGTGTCGGGATGCAAAATAAAATCGGGTCGAATATTGTTCTAAAATGATCCTAGAAATGGCCCAAAAGCTAATTAGCTCGGTACAGACGTTACGATTCTAATTACACCGGCGTTGCGCAATTTTGTTTTTCGGTTGAAAAGTTACAGCTCTTTGAACGGAAATGGTCATAAGAGAATTGTGGAGGAAAAAACTAACGGGTGCGATCATACCTGTGTAAAAGCATCGGATCGTTTTAAAACTCCACTGTTAAGCGTGCTTGGACGAGAGTAGTACTTGGATGGGTGATCGCCTGGGAAGTCCTCGCGTTGCACCCCTTTTTGAATCTTTTATTTTCACTAGTTTTGGCTTTATGAGTTCCGATGTCGGTGTCCAGGTGCAAAATAGAACCGGGTCGTCGAATATAGTCCTAAAACGGTGCAAAAAAATGGCTCGGAAGTTACTTAGCTGGGTGCAGCCGTTACGATTCCAATGCCACCGGCCTTAAGCAATTTCAATTTTTGGTTGAAAAGTTACAGCTCTTTGAAGGGAAAGTATCATAAGAGAATTTAGGAGTGAAAAACTAACGAGTGCGATCATACCAGCACAAAAGCGCCGGAACCTTTCAAATCTCCACAGTTAAGCGTGCTTGGGCGAGAGTAGTACAAGGATGGGTGACCCCTCGGGAAGTCCACGTGTTGCACCTCTTCTTGAATTTTTTATTTTCACTAGAATTGGCTTTACGAGTGCGATATAGGTTTTAGGGGGCAAAGTAGGACCGGGTCGAATATAGTCCTAAAAAGATTCCAATGCCACTGGCCTTACGCAATTCTTATTTTCCAATGAAAAGTTATAGCTCTTTGAACGGAAAGGGTCAGAAGATAATTAAGGTGGGAAATACTAATTGGTCCGATCATACCCGCACTAGTGCACTGTATTCCATCAGAACTCCGCAGTTAAGCGTGCTTGAGCGAGATTAGTACTAGGATTGGTGACCCCCTGGGAAGTCCTTGTGTTGCACCCCTTTTTGAATTTTTTATTTTCACTTGTTTTGGTTTTATGAGTGCCGATGTTGGTGTCGGGATGCAAAATAGAATCGGTTCGAATATAATTCAAAAATGAAGCTAGAAATGGCCCGAATGTTATTTAGCTTGGTACAGATGTTACGATTCCAATGCCACCGGCCTTGCGCAATTTTGATTTTCGGGTGAAAAGTTGCAGCTCTTTCAAAGGAAAGGGACATAAGAGAATTGTGGAGGGAAAAACTAACGGGTGCGATCATACTAGCACAAAAGGACCGGATCTTTTCAAATATCCACAGTTAACCGTGCTTGGGCGAGAGTAGTACAAGGATGGGTGACCCCTTGTGAAGTCCTCGTGTTGCACCCATTTTTGAATTTTTTATTTTCACTAGAATTGGCTTTATGAGTGCCGATATAGGTGTTAAGGTGCAAAGTAGGACCGGGTCGAATAGACTCCAAAAAGATGCCTGAATTGGCCCCAAAGTCAGTTTACTGGGTACAGATGTTACGATTCCAATGCCACCGGCCATGCGCAATTCTGATTTTCGGATGAAAAGTTACAGCTCTTTGAACGGAAAGGGTTATAAGAGAATTAAGGAGGGAAAAACTAATAGATGCGGTCATACCAGCACTAATGCACAAGATTCCATCAGAACTCTGCAGTTAAACGTGCTTGGGCGAGAGTTATACTAGGATAGGTGACCCCCTGGGAAGTCCTCGTGTTGCACCCCTTTTTGAATTTTTAATTTTCACTTGATTTGGCTTTATGAGTGCTGATGTAGGTGTCGCGGTGCAAAATAGAACCGGATCGAATATAGTACTAAAATAATGCCAGAAATGGCCCAAAAGTTAGTTAGGTGGGTACAGACGTTATGATACCAATGCCACCGGCCTTGCACCATTCTGATTTTCGGTTGACAAGTTACAGCTCTTTGAACGGAAATGGTCATAAGAGAAATTAGGAGAGAAAAACTAACGGGTGCGATCATACCTGCACTAATACCACGGATCCAATCAAAACTCCACAGTTAAGCGTGCTTGGGTGAGAGTTGTACTAGGATGGGTGACCTCCTGGGAAGTCCTCGTGTTGCACCCCTTTTTGAAATTTTTATTTTCATTAGTTTTGGCTTTATGAGTGCCGATGTTGGTGTCGGGGTGCAAAATAGAACCGGGTCGAATATAGTCCTAAAATGATGCCATAAATGGCCCGAAAGTTACTTTTCTAGGTATAGACGTTACGATTCCAATGCCACCGGGGACTTGTGCAATTTCAATTTTCGTTTGAAAAGTTACACCACTTTGAACAGAAAGGGTCATAAGAGATTTGAGGAGGAAAAACTAACGGGTGCGATCATACCAACACTAATGCACCAGATCCCATCCGAACTCCGTAGTTAGGCGTGCCTGGGCGAGAGTAGTACTAAGATGGGTGACCCCCTGGGAAGTCCTCGTGTTACACCCCTTTTTGAAATTTTTATTTTCACTAGTTTTTGCTTTATGAGTGCCGATGTAGGTGTCGTGGTGCAAAATAGAACTGGGTCGAATATAGTACTAAAAGGAAGCCAGAGATGTCCCAAAAGTTAGTTAGCTGGGTACAGACATTACGATTCCAATGCCACCAGCCTTGCACAATTTCGATTTTCCATTAAAACGTTATAGTGCTTTGAACGGAAAGGGTGGTAAGAAAATTGATGAGGGAAAAATTATCGTGTGCGATCATTCCCGCACCAATGCACTGAATCCCATCAGAACTCTGCAGTTAACCGTGCTTGGGCAAGAGTAGTACTAGGATGGGTGAACCCAGGGAAGGCCTCGTGTTTCACCCCTTTTAAAATTTTTTATTTTCATAAGTGTTGGCTTTATGAGTGCCGATGTAGGGTTTGGGGTGCAAGATAGAACCGGGTCGACCATAGTAGTAAAATGAGGCCAGAAATGGCTCGAAAGTTACTAAGCAGGGTACAGAAGTTACTCCAATGCCACCAGCCATGCACAAATCTGAATTTTGGTTAAAAAGTTAGAGCTCTTTAAATGGAAAGGGTCATACGAGAATTGAGGTGGGAAAAACTAACGGGTGCGATCATATCAGCACTAATGCACTGGATCCCTTCAGAACTCTGCCGCTAAGCATGCTTAGGCGAGTGTAGTACTAGGATGGGTGACCCCCTGGAAAGTACTCATGTTGCACCCCCTTTTCGAATTTTTTATTTTCACCAGTTTTGGCTTTATGAGTGCCGATGAAAGTGTCGGGGTGCAAAATAGGACCGGGTCGAATATTGTCCTAAAACGATCCCCGAAATGGCGCAAAAGATAGTAACCTAGGTGTACACGTTACGATTGCATTGCACCCGGCCTTGCACAATTTCGATTTTTGATGAAAAAGTTATAGCGCTATGAACGGAAAGTGTCATAAGAAAATTGTGGTTGGAAAAACTAACAGGTGCGATCATACAGCACTAATGCACCGGATCCCATCAGAACTACGCAGTCGACCGTGCTTGAGCGGGAGTGGTATTTGGATGGGTGACCCCCTAGGAAGTCCTCGTGTTACTCCCCGTTTTGAATTTTTTATTTTGACTAGTTTTTGCTTTATGAGTGTCGATGTGGGTGTCGTGGTGAAAAATAGAACCGGGTCGACTATAGTCCTAAATTGATTCCAAAAATGGCCTGAAAGTTAGTTAGCTGGGTGCAGACGTTGTGGATCCAATGCCACCGGCCTTGCACAATTCTGATTTTCGGTTAAAAAGTTACAGCTCTTTGAACGGAAAGGGTCATAAGAGAATTGTGGAGTGAAAAACTAACGGGTGCGATCATACCCGCACAAAAGCACCGGATCCTTTCAAATCTCCGCTATTAAGCGTGCTTGGGCGGGAGTAGTACAAGGACGGGTGACCCCTTGGGAAGTCCTCGTGTTGCACCCCTTCTTGAATTTTTTATTTTCACTAGAATTTGCTTTATGAGTGCCGATGTAGTGACAAGGTGTAAAATAGAATCGGGTCAAATATAGCTTTAAAATGATGCCAGAAATAGGTCGAAAGTTAGCTAGCTGGGTACAGACGTTGCGAATCCAACGCCACCGGCCTTATACAATTCGGATTTTCGATTAAAAAGTTA
This sequence comes from Heliamphora exappendiculata, assembly GCA_034768845.1. Classification (NCBI taxonomy): domain Eukaryota; kingdom Viridiplantae; phylum Streptophyta; class Magnoliopsida; order Ericales; family Sarraceniaceae; genus Heliamphora; species Heliamphora exappendiculata. The sequence continues at coordinate 22,569 of JAOTRH010119283.1, forward strand.
CAGCTCTTTGAACGGAATGGGTCATAAGAAAATGGAGGTGGGAAAAACTAATGGGTGCAATCATACCCGCACTAATGCACCGGATCCCATCAGAACTCTGTAGTTAACCGTGCTTGGGCGAGAGTAGTACTAGGATGGGTGAGCCCAGGGAAGACCGCAGGTTGCACCCCTTTTTGAATTTTTTATTTTCACTAGTTTCGGATTTATGAGTGCCAATGTAGGTGTTGGGGTTGAAAATAGAACCGGGTCGACTATAGTTCTTAAATGTTGCCAAAATTGGCCCGATTGTTAGTCAGCTGGGTACAGATGTTACTCCAATGCCACCGACCTTGCACAATTCTAATTTTCATTTAAAAAGTTACAGCTCTTTGAACGGAAAGAGTCATAAGAAAATTGGGGAGGGAAAAACTAATGGGTCCGATCATACCAGCACTAATGCACCGGATCCCAACAGAACTCCGCAGTTAAGCGTGCTTATGCGAGATTAGTACTAGGATGGGTGACCCCCTGGGAAGTCGCCGTGTTACATCCCTTTTTGAATTTTTTATTTTCACTAGTATTGGCTTTTTGAGTGCCGATGTTAGTGTCGGGGTGCAAAATAGAACCGGGTCGAATATAGTTCTAAAACGATGTAAGAAATGGCTCGAAAGTTAGTTAGCTGGGTACAGACATTACGATTCCAATGCCACCGGCCTTGCACAATTTGCATTTTCGATTAAAAAGTTACTGCTCTTTGAACAGAATGGGTCATAAGAAAATTGAGGGAAAAACTAACGGGTGTGATCATACCAGCACTAATGCACCGTATCCAATCAGAACTGCGCTGTTAACCATGCTTGGGCGAGAGCAGTACTAGGACGGGTGACCTCATGGGAAGTCCTCGGGTTGCACCCATTTTTGAATTTTTTACTTTCAAAGTTTTGGATTTATGAGTGCCGTTGTAGGTGTCGGGGTGCAAAATAGAACCGGGTCGACTATAGCCCTAAAATGATGCCAGAAATGGCCTGAAAGTTAGTTAGCAGGGTACAGGCGTTACTCCAATGCCACCGGCCTTGCGCAATTTTGATTTTTGGTTAAAAAGTTTCTGCTCTTTGAACGAAAAGGGTCATAAGCGAATTTTGGGCGAGAGTGGTACTAGGATTGGTGACCCCCTGGGGGTCCTCGTGTTGCACCACATTTTGAATTTTTTATTTTCACTAGTTTTGGCTTTATGATTACCGATGAAGGTGTCGGGGTGCAAAATATAACCGGGTCGAATATAGTTCTAAAATAATGCGAGAAATGGCCCGAAAGTTAGTTAGTTGGATACAGACGTTATGATTCCTATGCCACCGGCCTTGTGCAATTTTTGATTTTGGGTTGAAAAGTTACAGCTCTTTGAACGGAAAGGGTCATAAGAGAATTGTGGAGGGAAAAACTAACGGGTGCGATCATACCAGCACTAATGCATTGGATCCCTTCACAACTTAGCAGTTAAGCGTGCTTGGGTCGGAGTAGTACTAGGATGGGTGACCCGCTGGGAAGTTCTCGTGTTGCAACCCTTTTTGAATTTTTTATTTTCACTAGTTTTGGTTTTATGAGTGCCGATGAAGGTGTCATGGGGCAAAATAGGACCGGTTCGAATATAGTCCTAAAATGATGCAAGAGATGGCTCGAAAGTTAGTTAGCTGTGTACAGACGTTACGATTCCAATGCCACCGGCCTTTCGCAATTTCGATTTTCGGTTGAAAAGTTACAGCTCTTTGAACGAAAAGAGTCGTAAGAGAACTGTGGAGGGATAAACTAACTGGTGCGATCATGCCAACACCAATGCACCAGATCCCTTCACAACTCAGCAGTTAAGCGTGCTTGGGGGAGAGTAGTACTAGGATTGGGGACCCCCTGGGAAGTTCTCGTGTTGCACCCCTTTTTGAATTTTTTATTTTCACTTATTTTGGCTTTATGAGTGCCGATGAAGGCGTCAGGGTGCAAAATAGGACCGGTTCGAATATAGTCCTAAAATGATGCCAGAAATGGCTCGAAAGTTAGTTAGCTAGTTACAGACGTTACGATTCCAATTCCACCAGCTTTGCGCAATTTCGATTTTTGGTTGAAAAGTTAAAGTTCTTTAAACGGAAAGGGTCATAAGAGAATTTAGGAGGAAAAACTAACGGGTGCGATCATACCAGCACTAATGTACCGGATCCCATCAGAACTCCGCAGTTAGGCGTGCTTGGGTGAGACAGGTTCTAGGATGGGTGACCCCCAGGAAGGTCCTTGTGTTGCACCCGTTTTTGAATTTTTTACCATCACTTGTTTTGGATTTATGAGTGCCGATGTAGGTGTCGGGGTGTAAAATAGGACCGGGTCGAATATAGTCCTAAAATGTTGCCAGAATTTGCCCAAAAGTTAGTTAGCTTGGTACAGACGTTACGATTCCAAAGCTACCGGCCTTGCGCAATTCCAATTTTCGGATGAAAAGTTACAACTCTTTGAATGGAAAGGGTCATGAGAGAATTAAGGAGGGAAAAGCTAACAGGTACGATCATACAAGCACTAATGCACCGGATCCCATCAGAACTCTGCAGTTAAGCGTACTTGGGCGAGAGTAGTACTAGGATGGGTGACCCATTGAGAAGTCCTCGTGTTGCACCCCTTTTTGAATTTTTTATTTTCACTTGTATTGGCTTTATGAGTGCCGATGAAGGTGTCGGGGTGCAAAATAGAATCGGGTCAAATATAGTTCTATAATGAAGCCAGAAATGGCCCAAAAGTTAGTTAGCTGGGTACAGACGTTAAGATTTCATTGCCACCGGCGTTGCGCATATTGATTTTTGGTTGAAAATTTACAGCTCTTTGAACGGAAAGAGTCATATGAGAATTTAGGAGGGAAAAACTAACGGGTGCGAACATATCTGCACTAATGCACCGCATCCCACCAGAACTCCACTGTTAAGTGTGCTTGTGCGAGATTAGTACTGGGATGGGTGACCCCCTGGGAAGTCGTCGTGTTGCATCCCTTTTTGAATTTTTTATTTTCACTAGTTTTGGCTTTATGAGTGCCGATGTTAGTGTCGGGGTGCAAGATAGAACCGGAGCGAATATAGTTCTAAAATGTTGTAAGAAATGGCTCGATAGTTAGTTAGCTGGGTACAGATATTGTGATTCCAATGCTGCCGGACTTGCACAATTTTGATTTTCGATTCAAAAGTTACAGCTCTTTGAACGAAAAGGGTCGTAAGAAAATTGAGGAGGGAAAAACTAACGGGTGCGATCATACCAGCACTAATGCACCGTATCCCATCAGAACTGCGCTGTTAACCATGCTTGGGCAAGAGCAGTACTAGGACGGGTGACCCCCTGGGAAGTCCTCGGGTTGCAGCCCTTTTTGAATTTTTTACATTCACTAGTTTTGGATTTCTGAGTGCCGTTGTAGGTGTTGGGGTGCAAAAAAGAACCGGGTCGACTATAGCCCGAAAATGATGCCAGAAATGGCCTCAAAGTTAGTTAGCAGGGTACAGGCGTTACTCTAATGCCACCGGCCTTGCGCAATTCTGATTTTTGGTTAAAAAGTTACAGCTCCTTGAACGGAAAGGGTTATAAGAGAATTGAGGCGGGAAAAACTAACAGGTGTGATCATACCAGCACTAAATGCACCGGATCCTATCAGAACTCTACTGTTAAGAATGCGTGGGCGAGATTAGTACTAGGATGGGTGACCCCCTGGGAAGTCCACGTGTTGCACCCCTTTTTGAATTTTTTAATTTCACGTGTTTTGGCTTTATAAGTGACGATGTAAGTGTCAGGGTGCAAAATAGAACTGTGTCGAATGTAGTTTGAAAATGATGCCAAAAATGGCCTGAAAGTTTCATAAGCAAATTGAGGTGGAAAAAACTAACGGGTGCGATCTTAGCAGCCCTAATGCATCGGATACCATCAGAACTCCGCAGTTAAGCATGCGTGGGCAAGATTATTTAGCAGGGTACAGGCGTTACTCCAATGCCACCGGCCTTGCGCAATTCTGATTTTCGGTTAAAAAGTTACTGCTCTTTGAACGAAAAGGGTCATAAGAGAATTGAGGCGGGAAAAACTAACAGGTGCTATCATACCAGCACTAAATGCACCCGATCCTATCTGAACACCGTTGTTAAGCATGCGTGGGCGGGATTAGTACTAGGATCGGTGACCCCATAGGAAGTCCTCGTGTTGCACCCCTTTTTGAATTTTTTATTTTCACTAGTTTTGGCTTTCTGAGTCCTGATTTATGTGTCGGGGTGCAAAATAGAAACGGGTCGAATATAGTTCTAAAATAATGGAAAAAATGGCCCGAAAGTTAGTTAGTTGGGTACAGATGTTACTCCAATGCCACCGGCCATGCACAATTTTGATTTTCGATTAAAAAGTTACTGCTCTTTGAACGGAAAGAGTCCTAAGAAAATTGAGGAGAGAAAAACTAACAGGTTCGATCATAAGAGCACTAATGCACCGGATCCCATCAGAACTCTGCAGTCAAGCGTGCTTGAGCGAGATTACTACTAGGATGGGTGATCCCCTGGGAAGTCATCGTGTTGCACCCTTTTATAATTTTTTATTTTCACTAATTTTTGCTTTATGAGCACCGATGTAGTCGTCGGGGTGAAAAATAGAACCTGGTGGAATATAGTTCAAAAATGAAGCCAGAAATGGCCTGAAAGTTAGTAAGCTGGGAATAAACGTTACGATTCCAATGCCACCGGCCTTACACAATTTCTATTTTCGATTAAAAAGTTACAGCGCAATAAGAAAATTGATTTGGGAAAAACAAACGAGTGCGATCATACCAGCACTAATGCACCGGATCTCATCAGAACTTCGTAGTTAATCCTGCTTGGGCGAGAGTAGTATTAGGATGCGTGACCCCATAGGAAGTACTCGTGTTGCACCCCTTTTTGAATATTCTATTTTCACTAGTTGTGGCTTTATGAGTGCCGATGTATGTGTCGGGGTGCAAAATAGAATCGGGTCGAATATAGTTCTAAAATGAGGCCAGAAATGGCTCGAAAGTTTGTTAGCTGGGTACAGACATTACGATTCCAATTCCATCGGCCTTGCACAATTCCTATTTTTGAATAAAAAGTTACAGCACTTTGAACGGAAAGGGTTGTATGAAAATTGAGGAGGAAAAAATTAACGGGTGCGATCATTCCAGCACTAATGCACCGTGTCCCATCAGAACTGCACAGTTAACCGTGCTTGGGCGAGAGCAGTTCTAGGATGGGTGACCCATTGGGTAGTCCTCGTGTTACACCCCTTTTTGAATTTTTTATTTTCACCAGATTTGGATTTATGAGTGCTGATGTAGATGTCAGGGTGCAAAATAGAGTCGGTTCGACTATACTCCTAAAATGATGCCAGAAATGGCTAGAGAGTTAGTTAGCCGGGTACATGCGTTACTCCAATGCCACCAGCGTTGCGCAATTCTGATTTTTGGTTAAAAAGTTACGGCTCTTTGAACGGAAATGGTCATAAAAGAATTGAGGGGAGAAAAACTAACAGGTGCGATCATACCAGCACTAATGCACCGGATCCCATCAGAATTTCGCTGTTAAGCGTGCGTGGGCGAGATTAGTACTAGGATGGGTGACCCCTTAGGAAGTCCTTGTGTTGCACCCCTTTTTGAATTTTATATTTTCTCCAGTTTTGGCTTTATGAGTGCCGATGAAAGTGTCGGGGCGCAAAATAGAACCGGGTCGAAAATAGTTGTAAAATGATGCCAGATATGGCTCAAAGGTTAGTTAGCTAGTTACAGACACTACGATTCCAATGCCACCGGCCTTGCACAATTCCAAATTTTGATTAAAAAGTTACAGCTCTTTGAACGGAAAGGGTAGTAAGAAAATTGAGGAGGGAAAAACTAACGGGTGCGATCATACCAGCACTAATGCACCGTATCCCATCAGAACTCCGCAGTTGAGGGTGCTTGGGCGAGAGAAGTACTAGGATGGGTGATACCATGGGAAGTCCTTGTGTTGCACCCACTTTTGAATTTTTTACTTTCACTAGTTTAGGCTTTATGAGTGCCGATGTAGGTGTTGGGATGCAAATTAGAATCGGGTCGAATATTGTTCTAAAATGGTGCAAGAAATGGGTTGAATGTTACTTAGCTAGGTATGGACGTTACGATTCCATTGCCGCCGGCCTTATGTATTTTTGATTTTCGGTTAAAAAGTTACAGCGCTTTGAACGGAAAGGGTTATAAGAGAATCGTGGAGGAAAAAAATAACGGGTGCGATCTTACCAGCCCTAATGCATCGGATACCATTAGAACCCCGCAGTTAGCCGTGCTTGGGCAAGAGTAGTATAAGGATGGGAGACCCCCTAGGAAGTCCTCGTGTTGCCCCTCTTTTTGAATTTTTTATTTTCACTAGTTTTTGCTTTATGAGTTTCGATGTATGTGTCGGGGTGCAAAATAGTAATGGGTCGAATATAGTTCTAAAATGATGGCAGAAATGGCCCGAAAGTTAGTTAGCTTGGTACAGATGTTACTCCAATGCCACCGGCCTTGTACAATTCTGATTTTTGATTAAAAAGTTACCACTCTTTGAACGGAAAGAGTCTTAAGAAAATTTTGGAGAGAAAAACTAACAGGTCCGGTCATAACAGCACTAATGCACCGGATCCCATCAGAACTCCGCAGTCAAGCGTGCTTGAGCGAGATTAGAACTAGGATGGGTGACCCCCAGGGAAGTCATCGTGTTGCACCCTTTTTTAATTTTTTATTTTAGCTAGTTTTTGCTTTATGAGTGCCGATGTAGGTGTCGAGGTGCAAAATAGAACCTGGTCGAATAGTAAGCGGGGTATAGATGTTACGATTCCAATGCCACCGGCCATACACAATTTCAATTTTCGATTAAAAAGTTACAGCGCAATAAGAAAATTGATGTGGGAAAAACTAACGAGTGCAATCATACCAGCACTAATGCACCGGATCCCGTCAGAACTCCGCAATTAATCGTGCTTGGGCGAGAGTAGTATTAGGATGGGTGACCGCCTAGGAAGTGGCTTTATGAGTGCCGATGTATGTGTCGGGATGCTAAAAAGAACCGTGTCGAGTATAGTTCTAAACTAATGCCAGAAATGGCTCAATAGTTTGTTAGCTGGGTACAGACATTACGATTCGAATTCCATCGGCCTAGCACAATTCTGATTTTTGATTAAAAAGTTACAGCTCTTTGAACGGAAAGGTTTGTATGAAAATTAGAGGGGAAAAAACTAACGGGTGCGATCATTCCAGCACTAATGCACCGTATCCCATCGGAACTGCGCAGTTAACCGTGCTTGGGCGAGAGTAGTACTAGGACGGGTGACCCCTAGAGATGTCCTCGTGTTACACCCCTTTTTGAATTTTTTATTTTCACTAGATTTGGATTTATGAGTGCCGATGTAGGTGTCCGGGTGCAAAATAGAGCCGGGTCGACTATAGTACTAAAAAGATGCCAAAAATGGCCAAAAAGTTAGTTAGCCGGGTACAGGCATTACTCCAATGCCACCGGCCTTGCGCAATTCTGATTTTTGATTAAAAAGTTACAACTCTATGAACGGAAATGGTCATAAAAGAATTGAGGAGAAAAAAACTAACGGGTGTGATCATACCAGCACTAATGCACCGGATCCCTTCAGAACTCCGTTGTTAAGCGTGCGTGGGTGAGATTAGTACTTGGATGGGTGATCCCGTGGGAAGTCCTTGTGTTGCACCCCTTTTTAAATTTTATATTTTCACCAGTTTTGGCTTTATGAGTGCCGATGTTGGTGTCGAGTTGCAAAATAGGACCGGGTCCAATATAGTTCTAAAATGATGCCAGAAATGGCCCGAAAGTAAGTTGGCTGGGTACAGACGTTACAATTTCAATGCCACCGGCCTTGCACAATTCTAATTTTTGGTTGAAAAGTTACAGCTCTTTGAACGAAAAGGGTCGTAAGAGAATTTTGGAGTGAAAAACTAACGGGTGCGATCATACCAGCACTAATGCCCCCGATCCCCTCAGAACTCCGCAGTTAAGCGTGCTTGGGTAGAGTGGTACTAGGATGGGTGACCCCCTGTGGGGTCCTCGTGTTGCACCACATTTTGAATTTTTTATTTTCACTAGTTTTGGCTTTATGAGTACCGATGTAGGTGTCGGGGTGCAAAATATAACCGGGTCGAATATAGTTCTAAAATAATGCGAGAAATGGCCCGAAAGTTCGTTAGTCGGGTACAGACGTTATGATTCCTATGCCACCGGCCTTGCACTTATTCGATTTTGGGTTGAAAAGTTACAGCTCTTTGAACGGAAAGGGTTATAAGAGAATTGTGGAGGGAAAAACAAACGGGTGCGATCATACCAGCACTAATGCACTGGATCCCTTCACAACTCAGCAGTTAAGCGTGCTTGGGCGAGAGAAGTACTAGGATGGGTGACCCCCTAGGAAGTTCTCGTGTTGCACCCCTTTTTGAATTTTTTATTTTCACTAGTTTTGGCTTTATGAGTGCTGATGAAGGTGTCATGGTGCAAAACTGGACCAGTTCGAATATAGTCCTAAAATGATGCCAGAATTGGCCCGAAAGTTCGTTAGCTGGGTATAGACGTTACAATTCCAAAGCTACCGGCCTTGCGCAATTCCAATTTTCGGATGAAAAGTTACAACTCTTTCAATGGAAAGGGTCATAAGAGAATTAAGGAGGGAAAAACTAACAGGTGCGATCATACAAGCACTAATGCTCTGCATTCCACCAGAACTCCGCAGTTAAGCGTGCTTGGGTAAGAGTAGTACTAGGATGGGTGACCCCCAGGGAAGTCCTCGTGTTGCACGCCTTTTTGAATTTTTTATTTTCTCTAGTTTTGGCTCTATGAGTGCCGATGTTGGTGTCGGGATGCAAAATAGAATCGGTTCGAATGTAGTTCTAAAATGATGCTAGAAATGGCCCGAATGTTATTTAGCTGGGTACAGACGTTATTTAACGGGTGCGATCATACCAGCACAAAAGCATTGGATCCTTTCAAAACTCCGCAGTTAAGCGTGCATAGGCGAGAGTAGTACAAGGGTGGGTGAGCCCTTGAGAAGTGCTCGTGTTGCACCCCTTTTTTGAATTTTTTATTTTCACTAGAATTTGCTTTATGAGTGCCGATATAGGTGTCGGGGTGCAAAGTAGGACCGGGTCGAATATAGTCCAAAAAAGTTGCCAGAATTGGCCCAAAAGTTTGTTTGCTCGGTACAGTCGTTACTATTCCAATGCCACTAGACTTGCGCAATTCTGATTTTCGGATGAAAAGTTACAGCTCTTTGAACGGAATGGGTCATAAGGGAATTAAGGAGGGAAAAACTAATAGGTGCGATCATACGAGCACTAATGCACCGAATTCCCTCAGAAACTCCATAGTTAAGCATGCTTGGGCGAGAGTAGTACTAGGACGAGTGACGCCCTGGGATGTCCTCGTGTTGCACCCCTTTTTGAAATTTTTATTTTCACTTGTTTTAGCTTTTTGGGTGCCGTTGTAGGTGTTAGGGTGCAAAATAGAACCGGATCAAATATAGTCATAAAATGATGCCAGAAATGACCCAAAAGTTAGTTAGCTGGGTACAGATGTTATGTTTCAATTGCCATCGGCCTTGCACGATTCTGATTTTCGATCGAAAAGTTACAGCTCTTCGAACGGAAAGGGTTCTAAGAGAATTTAGGATAGAAAAACTAACGGCTGCAATCATACAAGCACTAATGCCTCAGATCCCAACAGAACTGCGTAGTTAAGAGCGTTTGGCCGAGAGTAGTACTAGGATGGGTGACCCCCTGAGAAGTCCTCGTGTTGCATCTCTGGTTGAATTTTTTATTTTCATTAGTTTTGGCTTTATGAGTGCCGATGTAGGTGTTGGGGTGCCGAAATAGAACCGGGTTGAATATAGCCCTAAAATGATGCCAAAAAGGGCCCGAAAGTTTGTTAGCAGGGTACAGACGTTACGATTCTAATGCCACCGGCCTTGCGCCATTTCAATTTTCGGTTGAAAAGTTACAGGACTTTGAACGAAAAGGTCATAAGAGAATTGACGAGAGAAAAACAAACGGGTGCGATCAAACCCGCACTAGTGCACCACATCCCATCAGAACTCCGTAGTTAGGCGTGCTTGGGCGAGAGTAGTACTATGATGGGTGTCCCCCTGGGTAGTTGTCGTGTTGCTGCCCTTTTTGAATTTTTTATTTTCACCAGTTTTGGCTTTTATGAGTGCCGATGTAGGTGACAGAGTGCAAAATAGAATCGGGTCGAATATAGTTTCAAAATGATGCGAGAAATGGCCCGAAAGTTAGTTAGCTGGGTACAGACATTTCGATTCCAATGCCTCCGGCCTTGCACAATTTGCATTTTCGATTAAAAGGTTACAGCTCTTTTAACGGAAAGGGTCGTAAGAAAATTAAGGAAGGAAGAACTAACAGGTCCGATCATACCAGTACTAATGTACCAGATTCCAACAAAACTCTGTAGTTAAACGTGCTTGAGCGAGATTAGTATTAGGATGGGTGACCCCTTGGGAAGTCCTCGTGTTTTCACTAGTTTTGGATTTATGAGTGCCGATGTTGGTGTGGGGGTCCAAAACAGAACCTGCTCGAATATAGTTCTAAAATGATGCCAGAAATGTCCTGAAAGTTTGTTAGCTGGGTACAGAAGTTACGATTCCAATGCCACTGGCCTTGCACAAATCCAATTTTTGATTAAAAAGTTATAGCGCTACGAACGGAAAGGGTTATAAGAAAATTGAGGTGGGAAAAACTATCGGGTGCGATCTTACCAGCCCGAATGCACCGAATCCCATCAGAACTCCAAACTTAACCATACTTGGGCGAGAGTAGCATTAGGATGGGTGACTCCCTAGGAAGTCCTCGTGTTGCATCCCTTTTAGAATTTTCTATTTTCACTAGTTGTGGCTTTATGAGTGTCGATGTATGTGTCGGGGTGCAAAATAGAACCGTGTCGAATATAGTTCTACAATGATGCCAGAAATAGCTCGAAAGTTAGTTAGCTGGGTACAGACATTACGATTGCAATTGCATTGACCCTGCACAATTCTGATTGTCGATTAAAAAGTTACAGCTCTTTGAACGAAAAGGGTTGTATAAAAATTGTGGAGGGAAAAACTAACGGGTGCGATCATTCCAGCACTAATGCACCGAATCCCATCAGAACTGCGCAGTTAACCATGCTTGGGCGAGAGTAGTACTAGGATGGGTGACCCCGTGGGATGTCCTCGTGTTGCACCCCTTTTCGAATTTTTTATTTTCACAAGATTTGGATTTATGAGTGCCGATGTAGGTGTCTGGGTGCAAAATAGAGCCGGGTCGACCATAGTCCTAAAACGATGCTAGAAATGTCCTGAAAGTTAGTTAGTCGGGTACAAGCGTTACTCCAATGCCAGCGGCATTGCGCAAATCTGATTTTTGGTTAAAAAGTTACAGCTCTTTGAACAGAAAGGGCCATAACAGAATTGAGGCGGGACAAACAAACGGGAGCGATCATACCAGCACTAATACACCGGATTCCATCAGAACTCCGCTGTTAAGCGTGCGTGGGCGGGATTGGTACTAGGATGGGTGACCCCTTGAGAAGTCATTGTGTTGCACCCCTTTTTGAATTTTTTATTTTCACCAGTTTTGGATTTATGTGTGCCGTTGTAGGTGTCGGGGTGCAAAATAGAACCGGGTCGACTATAGCCCTAAAATTAGGCCAGAAATGGTCTGAAAGTTTGTTAGCAGGGTACAAGCGTTACTCCAATGCCACCGGCCTTGCGCAATTTCAATTTTCGATTAAAAAGTTACAACGCTATGAACGGAAAGGGTCATAAGAAAATTGAGGTGAGAAAAACTAATAGATGCGATCTTACCAGCCCTAATGCACCGGATACCATCAGAACTCCGCAGTTAAGCATGCATGGGCGAGATTAGTTAGCAGGGTACAGGCGTTACTCCAATGCCACCGGCCTTGCACAATTCTGATTTTCGGTTAAAAAGTTACAGCTCTTTAAACGAAAAGGGTCATAAGAGAATTGACGCGGAAAAAACTAACAGGTGCTATCATACCAGCACTAAATGCATCGGATCCTATCAGAACACCGCTGTTGAGCATGCGTGGGCGAGATTAGTACTAGGATGGGTGACCCCGTAGGAAGTCCTCGTGTTGCACCCCTTTTTGAATTATTTATTTTCACTAGTTTTGGCTTTATGAGTTCCGATGTATGTGTTGGGGTACAAAATAGAAATGGGTCGAATATAGTTGTAAAATGATGGCAAAAATGGCCCGAAAGTTAGTTGCCTGGGTACAGATGTTACTCCAATGCCACCGGCCTTGCACAATTCTGATTTTCGATTAAAAAGTTACCACTCTTTGAACGGAAAGAGTCCTAAGAAAATTGTGGAAAGAAAAACTAACAGGTCCGATCATAACAGCACTAATGCACCGGATCCCATCAGAACTCCGCAGTCAAGCGTGCTTGAGCGAGATTAGTACTAGGATGGGTGATTCCCTGGGAAGTCTTCGTGTTGCACCCTTTTATAATTTTTTATTTTCACTTGTTTTTGCTTTATGAGTGCCGATATAGGTGTCGGGGTGAAAAATAGAACCTGGTCGAATATAGTTCAAAAATGATGCCAGAAATGGCCTGAAAGTTAGTAAGCTGGGAATAGACGTTACGATTCCAGTGCCACCGGTCTTACACAATTTCAATTTTTGATTAAAAAGTTACAGCGCAATAATAAAATTGATCTGGGAAAAACAAGCGAGTGCGATCATACTAGCACTAATGCACCGGATCTCATCAGAACTCCGCAGTTAATCCTGCTTGGGCGAGAGTAGTACTAGGATGGGTGACCCCGTAGGAAGTCCTCGTGTTGCACCCCTTTTTGAATATTCTATTTTCACTAGTTGTGGCTTTATGAGTGCCGATGCATGTGTCGGGGAGCAAAATAGAAACGGGTTGAATATAGTTCTAAAATGATGCCAGAAATGGCTCGAAACTTTGTTAGCTGGTTACAGACATTACGATTCCAATTCCATCGGCCTTGCACAATTCCTATTTTCGATTAAAAAGTTACAGAACTTTGAACGGAAAGGGTCGTATGAAAATTGAGGAGAAAAAACTAACGGGGGCGATCATTCCAGCACTAATGCACCGTATCCCATCAGAACTGCGCAGTTAACCGTGCTTGGGCAAGAGTAGTCCTAGGATGGGTGACCCATTGGGAATTCCTCGTGTTACACCCTTTTTGAATTTTTTATTTTCACCAAATTTGGATTTATGAGTGCCAATGTAGGTGTCAGGGTGCAAAATTGAGTCGGGTCGACTATAGTGCTAAAATGATGCCAGAAAAGGCCTGAGAGTTAGTTAGCCGGGTACATGCGTTAGTCCAATGCCACCGGCCTTGCGCAATTCTAATTTTTGGTTAAAAAGTTTACAGCTCTTTCAACAGAATGGGTCATAAGAGAATTAAGGAGGCAAAAACAAATAGGTGCATTCATACGAGCACAATTGCCCCGAATTCCCTAAGAAACTCCATAGTTAAGCATGCTTAGGCGAGAGTAGTACTTAGATGGGTGACCCCTTGGGAAGTCCTCGTGTTGCACCCCTTTTTGAATTTCTTTTTTCACATGTTTAAGCTTTTTGAGTGCCGATGTAGGTGTCGGGGTGAAAAATAGAACCGGATCGAATATAGTCCAAAAATGATGCCACAATTGACCCAATAGTTAGTTAGCTGGGTACAGACGTTACGATTCCAATGCCATCGGCCTTGCACAATTCTAATTTTCGGTCGAAAAGTTAGTGCTCTTTGAACGGAAAGGGTCATAAGTGAATTTAGGAAAGAAAAACTAACGGGTGCAATCATACCAGCACTAATGCCTCGGCAAGAGTAGTACTAGGACGGGTGACACCATGGGAAGTCCTCGTGTTGCACCCCTTTTTGCATTTTTTATTTTCACATGTTTTGGCTTTATGAGTGCCGATGTAGGAGTCGGGGTGCAAAATTGGATCGGGTCGAATATAGTACTCAGATGATGCCAGAAATGGCCCAAAAGTTAGTTAGCCCGGTATAGACGTTACGATTCCAAAGCTACCGGCCTTGCGCAATTCCAATTTTTGGATGAAAAGTTACAACTCTTTCAATGGAAAGGGTCATAAGAGAATTAAGGAGGGAAAAACTAACAGGTGCGATCATACAAGCACTAATGCTCCCCATCCCACCAGAACTCCGCAGTTAAGCGTGCTTGGGCAAGAGTAGTACTAGGATGGGTGACCCCCTGGGAAGTCCTCGTGTTGCACGCCTTTTTGAATTTTTTATTTTCACTAGTTTTGGCTCTACGAGTGCCGATGTAGGTGTCGGGATGCAAAATAGAATCGGTTCAAATGTTGTTCTAAAATGATGCAAGAAATGGCCCGAATGTTATTTAGCTGGGTACAGACGTTACGGTTCCAATGCCACCGGTCTTGCGCAATTCTAATTTTCAGTTGAAAAGTTACAGCGCTTTGAACGGAAATGGTCACAAGAGAATTGAGGAGGGAAAAACTAACGGGTGCGATCATACTGGCACTAATGCACCGGATCCCATCAGAACTCCGTTGTTAAGCATGCTTGGGCGATAGTAGTACTAGGATGGGTGACCCCCTGGGTTGTCCTCGTGTAGCACCCCTTTTGGAATTTATTATTTTCAATTGTTTTGGCTTTATGAGTGCCGATGTTGGTGTCGTGGTGCAAAATAGGAGCGGGTCGAATATACTCCTAAGATGATGCCAGAAATGGCCTAAAATTTAGTTAGCTAGGTACAGACGTTACGGTTCCAATGCCACCGGCCTTTCGTAATTCTAGTTATCGGTTGAAAAGTTACAGCGCTTTGAACGGAAAGGGTCATAAGAGAATTGAGGAGAGAAAAACTAACGGGTGCGCTCATACTAGCACTAATGCACCGGATCCCATCAGAACTCCGCAGCAAAGCGTGCTTAGGAGAGAGTAGTACTAGGATGGGTGACCCCCTGGGAAGTCCTCGTGTTGCACCCCATTTTGAATTTTATATTTTCACTTGTTTTGGCATTATGAGTGCCGATGTAGGAGTCGGGGTGCAAAATAGGACCGAGTCGAATACCGTTCTAAGATGATGCCGGAAATGGCCTGAAAGTTTTTTAGCTGGGTACAGACGTTACGGTTCCAATGCCACCGGCTTTGTGCAATTCCAATTTTTGGTTGAAAACTTACAGCGCTTTGAACGGAAAGGGTCATAAGAGAATTGAGGAGGGAAAAATTAACGGGTGCGATCAAACCAGCACTAATGCATCGGATCCCATCAGAACTCCGCAGTTAATTGTGCTTGGGCGAGAGTAGTACTAGGATGGTTGACCCCCTGGGAAGTTCTCGTGTTGCACCCCATTTTGAAATTGTTATTTTCACATGTTTTGGCTTTATGAGTGCCGATGTAGGAGTCGGGGTGCAAAATTGGACCGGGTCGAATATAGTCCTAAGATGATGCTAGAAATGGTTTGTGAGTGCCGATCTATGTGTCGGGGTGCAAAATAGGACCGGGTCAAATATTGTCCTAAGATGATGCCAAAAATGGCCCGATAGTTGGTTAGCTGGGTACAGACGTTACGGTTCCGATGCCACTGGCCTTGAACAATTCTAATTTTCGGTTGAAAAGTTACAGCGCTTTGAACGGAAAAGGTCATAAGAGAATTGAGGATGGAAAATCAAACGGGGGCGATCATGCAGGCACTAATGCACCGGATCCCATCAGAACTCCGTTGTTAAGCGTGCTTGGGCGATAGTATTACTTGGATGGGTGACCCCCTGGGTTGTCCTCGTGTTTCACCCCTTTTGGAATTTTTTTATTTTCACTTGTTTGGGCTTTATGTGTGCCGATGTTGGTGTCGAGGTGCAAAATAGGATCGGGTTGAATATAGTCCTAAGATGATGCCAGAAATGGCCCAAAATTTAGTTAGCTGGGTACAGACATTACGGTTCCAATGCCACCGGCCTTTCGTAATTCTGATTATTGGTTGAAAAGTTACAGCGCTTTGAACGGAAATGGTCATAAAAGAATTAAGGAGAGGAAAACTAACGGGTGCGCTCAAACTAGCACTAATGCACCGGATCCCATCAGAACTCCGCTGCTATGCGTGCTTGGGCGAGAGTAGTACTAGGGTGGGTGACGCCCTTGGATGACTTCGTGTTGCACCCCTTTTTGAATTTTAAATTATCACTTGTTTTGGCTTTATGAGTGCCGATGTAGGAGTCGGGGTGCAAAATAGGACCGAGTCGAATATAGTTCTAAGAAGATGCCAGAAATGGCCCGAAAGTTTGTTAGCTGGGTAGAGACGTTTCGGTTCCAATGCCACCGGCCTTGCGCACTTCCAATTTTTGGTTGAAAAGTTACAGCGCTTTGAACGGAAAGGGTCATAGGAGAATTGGGGTTGGGAATTACTAACGGGTGCGATCATACTAGCACTAACGCACGGCATCCCTTCAAAACTCCGTAGTTAAGCGTGCTTAGGCGAGAGTGGTGCTTGGATGGGTGACCCCTTAGGATGTTCTCGTGTTGCACACCTTTTTGAATTTTTTATTTTCACTTGTATTGGCTTTACGGGTGCCAATGTAGGTGTTCGTGTGCAAATAGGACCGGGTCGAATATAGTTCTAAGATGATGCCAAAATTGGCCTAAAAGTTGCTTAGCTGGGTACAGACGTTACGGTTCCAATGCTACCGTCCTTGCGCAATTCCGATTTTCGATTGAAAAGTTACAGTGCTTTGAATGGAAAGGGTCATAAGAGAATTGAGGAGAGAAAAATTAACTGGTGCGATCATACTTAGCAAGAATACACCGGATCCCATCAGAACATCGCTGGTAAGCGTGCCTGGGCGACAGCAGTACTAGGATGGGTGACCCCCTGGGAAGTTCTCGTGTTGCACCCCTTTTTGAATTTTTTATTTTCACATGTTTTGGCTTTATGAGTGCCGATGTAGGAGTCGGGGTGCAAAATTGGACCGGTTCGAATATAGTCCTAAGATGATGCCAGAAATGGCCCGAAAGTTGGTTAGCTGGGTGCAGACGTTACGGTACCAATGCCACCGGCTTGCGCAATTCCAATTTTTGGTTGAAAAGTTACAGCGCTTTGACGGAAAGGGTCATAAGAGAATTGAGGAGGAAAAAACTAACGGGTGTGCTCAGACCAGCACAAATGCACCGGATCCCATCAAAACTCCGCAGCTAAGCGTGCTTGGTCGAGAGTAGTACTAGGGTGGGTGACCCCCTGGGAAGTTTTCATGTTGCGCCTTTTCTTGAATTTTTTATTTTCACTTGTCTTGGCTTTATGTGTGCCGATGTATGTGTCAGGGTGCAAAATAGGACCAGGTCGAATATAATCCTATGATGATGCCAGAAATGGCCCGATAGTTAGTTAGCTGGGTACAGACGTTACGGTTCCAATGCCACCGGCCTTGCGCAATTCTAATTTTCGGTTGAAAAGTTACAGCGATTTGAACGGAAAAGGTCATAAGAGAATTGAGGAGGGAAAAACTAACGGTGGCGATCATACTGGCACTAATGCACCGGATCCCGTCATAACTCTGTTGTTAAGCGTGCTTGGGCGATAGTAGTACTAGGATGGGTGACCTCCTGGGTTGTCCTCGTGTTGCAACCTTTTTTGAATTATTTATTTTCACTTGTCTCGGCTTTATGAGTGCCGATGTATGTGTCGGGGTGCAAAATAGGACCGGGTCGAATATAGTCCTAAGATGATGCCAGAAATGGCCCGATAGTCAGTTAGCTGTGTACAGACGTTACGGTTCCAATGCCACCGGCCTTGCGTAATTCTAATTTTCGGTTGAAAAGTTACAGCGCTTTGAATGGAAAAGGTCATAAGAGAATTGAGGTGGGAAAAACAAACGGGGGCGATCATACTAACACTAACGCACAGGATCCCATCATAACTCCATTGTTAAGCGTACTTGGACGATAGTAGTACTAGGGTGGGTGTCCCCCTGGGTTGTCCTCATGCTGCACCCCTTTTTGAATTTTTTATTTTCACTCGTTTTGGCTTTATGAGTGCCGATGATGGTGTCGGGGTGCAAAATAGGATCGGGTCGAATTTAGTGCTAAGATGATGCTAGAAATGGCCCAAAATTTAGTTAGCTGGGTACAGAGGTTATGGTTCCAATGCCACCGGCCTTTCGTAATTCTGATTATCGGTTGAAAAGTTGCAGCGCTTTGAACGGAAATGGTCATAAGAGAATTGAGGAGAGAAAAACTAACGGGTTCGCTCATACTAGCACTAATGCACTGGATCCCATCAGAACTCCGCTGCTAAGCGTGCTTGGGCGAGAGTAGTACTAGGTTGGGTGACCCCCTGGTAAGTCCTCGTGTTGCAGCCCTTTTTGAATTTTATATTATCAGCTGTTTTTGCTTTATGAGTGCCGATGTAGGAGTCAGGGTGAAAAATAGGAGCGAGTCGAATATAGTTCTAAGAATATGCTAGAAATGGCCCAAATGTTTGTTAGCTGGGTACAGACGTTTCGGTTCCAATGCCACCGGCCTTGCGCACTTCCAATTTTCGGTTGAAAAGTTACAGCGCTTTGAACAGAAAGGGTCATAATAGAATTGAGGAGGGAATAACTAATGGGTGCGATCATACTTGCACTAATGCACCGGATCCTATCAGAACTCCGTAGTTAAGCGTGCTTGGGCGATAGTGGTGCAAGGATGGGTGACCCCCAAGGAAATTCTCGTGTTGCACCCCTTTTTGAATTTTTTTATTTTCACTTGTTTTGGCTTTACGAGTGCCAATGTAGGTGTCAGGGTGCAAAATAGGACCGGGTCGAATATAGTTCTAAGATGATGCCAGAAATGGCCTGAAAGTGGCCTAGCTGGGTACACACGTTACGGTTCCAATGCCACCGGCGTTGCGCAATTTTGATTTTCGATTGAAAAGTTACAGTGCTTGAATGGAAAGGGACATAAAAGAATTGAGGGGAGAAAAATTAACTGGTGCGATCATACCAGCACTAATGCACCGGATCCCATCAGAACATCGCTGGTAAGCGTGCCTGGGCGAGAGTAGTACTAGGATGGGTGACCCCTGGGAAGTTCTCGTGTTGCACCCCTTTTTTAATTTTTTATTTTCACATGTTTTGGCTTTATGAGTGCCGATGTAGAAGTCGGGGTGGAAAATTAGACCGGGTCGAATAATATCCTAAGAACATACCAGAAATGTCCCGAAAGTTGGTTAGCTGGGTGCAGACATTACGGTTCCAATGCCACCGGCCTTGCGTAATTTCGATTATCGGTGGAAAAGTTACAGTGCTTTGAACGGAAATGGTCATAAGAGAATTGAGGAGGAAAAAACTAACGGGTTTTCTTCAACCTGCACAAATGCACCAGATCCCATCCGAACTCCGCAGCTAAGCGTGCTTGGGCGAGAGTAGTACTAGGGTGGGTGACCCCATGGGAAGTTCTCTTGTTGCACCCCTTCTTGAATTGTTTCTTTTCACTTGTCTTGGCTATATGAGTGCCGATGCATGTGTCGGGGTGCAAAATAGGACCGGGTCGAATATAGTCCTAAGATGATGCCAGAAATGGCCCGACAGTTCGTTAGCTGGGTACAGATGTTACGGTTCCAATGCCACAAGCCTTGCCCAATTCTAATTATCGGTTGAAAAGTTACAGCGCTTTGAACGGAAAAGGTCATAAGAGAATTGAGGAGGGAAAAACTAACGGGTGCGATCATACCACCATTAATGCTCCGGATCCCATCAGAACTCCACAGAGAAGCGTGCTTAGGCGAGAGTAGTACTTGAATGGGTTACCCCCTGGGAAGTCCTCGTGTGGCCCTCCTTTTTGAATTTTTTATTTTAACTTGTTTTGGCTTTATGAGTGCCGATGTAGGAGTCGGGGTGGAAAATTGGACCGGGTCGAATGTAGTCCCAAGATGAGGCCAGAAATTGCCCAAAAGTTGGTTAGCTGGGTACAGACGTTACGGTTTCAATGCCACAGGCCTTGCGCAATTTTGATTTTCGGTTGAAAAGTTACCTCTCTTTCAATGGAAAGGGTCATAAAAGAATTGAGGAGGGAAAAATTAACGAGTGCGATCATACCTGCACTAATGCACCAGACCCCATCAGAACTCCGTAGTTAAGCGTGCTTGGGGGAGAGTAGTACTTGGATGGGTAACCCTCTGGGAATTCCTCGTGTTGCACCACTTTTTGAATTTTTTATTTTAACTTGTTTTGGCTTTATGAGTGCCGATGTAGGTGTCGGGGTGCAAAGGAGGACCAGGTCGAATATTGATCTAAGATGATGCCAGAAATGGCCCAAAAGTTGGATAGCTGGGAGCAGACGTTACGGTTCAAAGGCCACCGGCCTTGCGCAATTTTGATTATCGGTTGAAAAGTTACAGCGCTTTGAACGGAAAGGGTCATAAGAGAATTGAGGAGGGAAAAATTAACGGGTGCGATCATACCTGCAGAAATGCACCGTACCCCATCAGAACTCCGTAGCTAAGCGTGCTTGGGCGAGAGTAGTACTTGGGCGGGTGACCCCATGGGAAGTCCTCTTGTTGCACCCCTTCTTGAATTTTTTATTTTCACTTATTTTGGCTTTATGAGTGCCGATGTAGGTGTCGAGGTGAAAAATTGGACCGGGTCGAATATGGTCCTAAGATGATACCAGAAATCGCTCAAAAGTTAGTTAGCTGGGTACAGCCGTTACGGTTCCAATGCCACCGGCGTAGCGCAATTTTAATTTTTGGTTCAAAAGTTATAGCGCTTTGAACGAAAAAGGTCATAAGAGAATTGAGGAGGAAAAAACTAACGGGGGCGATCATACTGGCACTAATGCACCAGATCCCATCAGAGCTCCGTTGTTAAGCGTGCTTGGGCGGTAGTAGTACTAGGATGGGTAACCCCCTCGGAATTCCTCGTGTTGCACCCCTTTTTCAATTTTTTATTTTCACTTGCGTTGGCTTTACGAGTGCCGATGTAGGTGTCGGGGTGGAGAATAGGACAGGGTCGAATATAGTCCTAAGATGATACCAGAAATGGCCCAAAATTTAGTTAGCTGGGTACAGACGTTACGGTTCCAATGCCACCGGCCTTTCGTAATTCTGATTATCGGTTGAAAAGTTACAGCGCTTTGAACGGAAATGGTCATAAGAGAATTGAGGAGAGAAAAACTAACGGGTGCGCTCATACTAGCACTAATGCACCGGATCCCATCAGAACTCTCCTGCTAAGCGTGCTTGGGCGAGAGTAGTACTAGGATGGGTGACCCCCTGGGAAGTCCTCGCGTTGCACCCCCTTTTTGAATTTTATATTATCACTTGTTTTGGCTTTATGAGTGCTGATGTAGGAGTCGGGGTGCAAAATAGGACCGAGTCGAATATAGTTCTAAGAAGATGCTAGAAATGGCCTGAAAGTTTGTTAGATTGGTTCAGACGTTTCGGTTCCAATGCCACCGGCCTTACGCACTTCCAATTTTTGGTTCAAAAGTTACAGCGCTTTGAACGGAAAGGGTCATAAGAGAATTGGGGACGGAATAACTAATGGGTGCCATCATACTAGCACGAATGCACCGGATCCCATCAGAACTTCGTAGTTAAGCGTGCTTGGGCGAGAGTGGTGCTAGGATGGGTGACCCCCTAGGAAGTTCTCGTGCTAGGATCGGTTGAAAAGTTCACTTGTTTTGGCTTTATGAGTGCCAATGTTGGTGTCGGGGTGCAAAATAGGACCGGGTCGAATATAGTTCTAAGATGATGCTAGAAATGGCCTGAAAGTGGCCTAGCTGGGTACAGACGTTACGGTTCCAATGCCCCCGGCCTTGCGCAATTTTGGTTTTCGATTGAAAAGTTACAGTGCTTTGAAAGGAAAGGGTCATAAGAGAATTGAGAAAAGAAAAATTAACTGGTGCGATCATAGCAGCACTAATGCACCGGATCCCATCAGAACATCGCTGGTAAGCGTGCCAGGGCGAGAGTAGTACTAGGATGGGTGACCCCCTGGGAAGTTTTCGTGTTGCACCCCTTTTTTAATTTTTTATTTTCACATGTTTTGGCTTTATGAGTGCCGATGTTGAAGTCGGGGGCAAAATTAGACCGGGTCGAATATAGTCCTAAGATGATGCCAGAAATGGCCCGAAAGCTGGTTAGCTGGGTACAGACGTTTCGGTTCCAATGCCACCGGCCATGCGCAATTCTGATTATCGGTCAAAAAGTTACAGCGCTTTGACGGAAAGGGTCATAAGAGAATTGAGGAGGAAAAAACTAACGGGTGCACTCATACCAGCAGAAATGCATTGGATCCCATCAGAACTCCGCAGCTAAGCGTGCTTGGGCGAGAGTAGTACTAGGGTGTGTGACCCCGTGGGAAGTTCTCTTGTTGCGCCCCTTCTTGAATTATTTATTTTCACTTGTCTTGGCTTTATGAGTGCCGATGTAGGAATCAGAGTGCAAAATAGGAGCGATTTGAATATAGTTCTAAGAAGATGCCAGAAATGGCCCGAAAGTTTGTTAGTTGGGTACAGACGTTTCGGTTCCAATGCCACCGGCCTTGCGCACTTCTAATTTTCGGTGGAAAAGATACAGCGCTTTGAACGGAAAGGGTCATAAGTGAATTGAGGAGGGAATAACTAACGGGGGCGATCATACTAGGATGGGTGCGCTTTGAACTCCGTGGCTAAACGTACTTGTGCGAGAGTGGTGGTAGGATGGGTGACGCCCTAGGAAGTTCTCGTGTTGCACCTCTTTTTGAATTTTTTATTTTCACTTGTTTTGGATTTATGAGTGCCAATGTTGGATTCGGGGTGCAAAATAGGACCGGGTCGAATATAGTTCTAAGATGATGCCAGAAATGGCCTGAAAGTGGCCTAGCTGGGTACAGATGTTACGGTTCCAATGCCCCCGGCCTTGCGCAATTTTGATTTTCGATTGAAAAGTTACAGTGCTTTGAATGGAAAGGGTCATAAGAGAATTGACGAGAGAAAAATTAACTGGTGCGATCATACCCGAACTAATGCACCGGATCCCATCAGAACATTGCTGGTAAGCGTGCCGATGTTGGTGTCGGGGTGCAAAATAGGACCGGGCCGAATGTAGTCCTAAGATGATGCCAGAAATTGCCCAAAATATAGCTAGCTGGGTACAGTCGTTACGGTTCCAATGCCACCGGCCTTTCATAATTCTGATTATCGATTGAAAAGTTACAGCGCTTTGAATGCAAATGGTCACAAGAGAATTGAGGAGAGAAAAACTAACGGGTTCGCTCATACTAGCACTAATGCACTGGATCCCATCAGAACTCCGCGGCTATACGTGCTTGGGCGAGAGAAGTACTAGGATGGGTGACCCCCTGGGAAGTCCTCGTGTTGCACCCCTTTTTGAATTTTATATTATCCCTTGGTTTGGCTTTGTGAGTGCCGATGTAGGATTCGGGGTGCAAAAGAGGACCCGGTCGAATATTGACCTAAGATGATGCCTGAAATGGCCCAAAAGTTGGTTAGCTGGGAGCAGACGTTACGGTTCAAAGGCCACCGGCCTTGCGCAATTTCGATTATCGGTTGAAAAGTTACAGCGCTTTGAACGGAAAGGGTCATAAAAGAATTGAGGTGGGAAAAATTAACGGGTGCGATCATACCCGCACAAATGCACCGGACCCCATCAGAACTCCGCAGCTAAGCGTGCTTGGGCGAGAGTAATACTCGGGTGGGTGACCCCCTAGGAAGTCCTCTTGTTGCACCCCTTCTTGAATTTTTTATTTTCACTTACTTTGGCTTTATGAGTGCCGATGTAGGTGTCGGGGGTGAAAAATAGGACCGGGTCGAATATGGTCCTAAGATGATGCCAGAAATGGCTCAAAAGTTAGTTAGCTGGGTACAGCCGCTACGGTTCCAATGCCACCGGCCTTGCGCAATTTTGATTATCGGTCGAAACGTTAAAGCGCTTTGAACGGAAAGGGTCATAAGAGAATTGAGGAGGAAAAAACAAACGGGGACGATCATACCGGCACTAATGCACCGGATCCCATCAGAACTCCATTGTTAAGCGTGCTTGGGCGAGAGTAGTACTAGGATGGGTAACCCCCGGGGAAGTTCTCGTGTTGCGCCCCTTTTTCAAATTTTTATTTTCACTTGTCTTGGCTTTACGAGTGCCGATGTAGGTGTCGGGGTTGAGAATAGGACCGGGTCGAATATGGTCCTAAGATGATGCCAGAAATGGCCCGATAGTTAGTTAGCTGGGTACAGACG